>JAJJMC010027464.1:5338464-5370959 GCA_023531435.1 Papaver californicum | reverse complement strand
CACGTAATAGACACAAAATCGAATACTAACTCACTAGAAATTAAGGTACAATTTCGACACTAAAATGTGTCTATCACTGATCACGTCCATAGCATGGGGACTTCGCCTCTGTTGCTGATTTCAACCACACTGGTCAACTATGGAAGAAACACTGAATTCAGAATTCTCAAGTCACGACAATCTTCAGTGTGCAGTAAGCACTCGACATGCCTGAACACTTTAGATTCATGATTCTCCTTGCAACATCTGGAATATGGAATTACAAGTTGTTGTCAAGAATTCAGTAACAATATCATGCCTTGCTTCTATCCTCTTGGCTTGATCCAAACAGATGATCCTCTTACCTTATCAATAATCCATCTCGCTTCTTCAGCAGTCTTCTCCAGAAACATATCTATGATGAGACAACATCATGCATGAGCCAGAAATTTTCTAAGATGTGTAAGAAGCTCCAAACCATGAGACCTTCACCGTTTGTTACGAGGTCATCAGCCATGAAGTCATCCAAGGGATCACTTTCCGTGAAGTCCTAACCTCTACTGAGATCTTTATTTATTTATCAGAGCGTCACATACTCTTAGAAATCTTTAGAAGCCACATCCTCACGGCATCAACACTTAGCATCACGAGCTCTTTTATTCGTCGTTGTTGCTCCTGCTATTATATCGACATCCCATAAACTCGGAAATTGGCAACAATCGGTGAGGAAAGGGACAAAGCATCCTTCAAAAGAAGTGTTCATCTACGTCTCCGCTACGACATACTAAAAGGGCGAATCAATCGGCTCTCTGGGATAAGAGATGTGAATCTTTCTCTAAAGTCTACGGAGTCTGAAAATTTGCACGAGATTACAAATTACAAATGTACACGCATGGTTGACTGACCATACAAGCTCCGAATCAGATGTCAGGGTTTACTACGCCTCATCCGTGGCTTTGGTTTATTATCAACCCCTCATGACGAGTTTCAATCTTGCTACCACGGGTTACGACTTCAGGCTTCATCTATGGATGTCCATCTCATGTTGAGTACTGCCTTGCTGACGTCATCGATAGCACTTCGTAATCAAACCTTAAGCATGAGATTCTACTGCTTGCCCATGAGAGAGTCTAAATATGTGCCAAGAACATTGCCTAAAGGAGATAAAGCTAACTACTCCAGAACTAAGTTTCAAATTTTGAATATTTTATGTCTTACTGTCGCCATTTAGTGCTTACCAAGAAACACATTATTTTCGCGATAAGCAGTGGACTTAATGTTGATGGTGAGCTTTTGACAAGGGAAAATCTTGTAAATTCACCTCTGACCCAGCATCAGAGACATATCTATAGGTATATATGAGATAGGGTTTCACGAGCTTGACTCTTGACATCCTGTATATATATAGAGTATTTCAGTACTTGTACTGTACTCCCTTTTACCATATTGATTGGGAAGCTCCTAGACGGATTGGCCGCTAGTATAGAGCAATACTGTCCTCAAAATACCACTGGACAGCTCCTAGACGGATTGGCTGCTAGTATAGAACAATATTTTCCTCAGGATGCCACTGATGCTGGTTGCGACTACCTTTCAGACGGTCTCTGCCTATACAAAATATACGCTTAGCACATATCCTTATTCCTGGATGAGCTATTATACCATTCTCGAATAAATATTATAATTAGATGTGTACCATCTAAATGCAGAGTCGCATCGAACATCATCTCAAGTCACAAACTTCCACGACTGAATTCCTTGAATATGTTCTGTATGCACTGCATAAAAGACAAGCATTACACCAACATTAAATCTCATGCGACTGAGAAGCCCTAAACAAGCCATGGCCATGTCCACGATATTAGAAAGTGCTAACACTAGCAGTGCATAGGAAATGACAACGACACCAACAAATTCCAGCCCTAGCAATCCCTAACCATGCTCTCAACACCAGCTAGCACCCATACGCTAATACTAGCAGCACGAGTACCAGCAGGCGCTATCACCAGCAGCGCTAGTGCCCCTTCTCACTCTTAGCTTCTGCGCTGATAAGTGCATAATTCACATGTTTTGAGTATCATTTTCTTGCACTTATTTGCTAGATTTCATGTAAATTACTTTGTATCATTATTACTTTTGTAGGAGTACATCTTTAAAAAAAAAGTGAAAATGGATTACTTTAAAGGAATAATTGCCAAATAATCAATGGATCTCTATCAAATCCAGGATTTCTACCCACCATGTCGAAGAAAACGAGAAAACAAAGCCTATGGCGAAAAAATAAAGTCATTCCGACTTCGTATGAAGAAGTTATGAGCATTTGAAGCAAGTCAAAGTTGCAAAAGATGTGGAAGCACAGAATTACTAAAAACAGACTTCGAAATTACTTGAGGGAATCTCAATATAGAAATTACTAAGGGCACCAGATACAGTACTAAGCCATATAGTATTTGAATTTCACTAAAGGCGACATCAGTTTTGCTATGGGCACCACTTCATCTTCTCCCAATCGAGAAATTATGATTCTTGTGTGTTCAGGATTTACTTCCATTGATGTTGTGTGAGGGTATAAAATCCCTAACTACACATGCTCAAATACTATGTGAGGAATATCAGATTAAGATAAAACGAGAAACACTGAAACAAAACCCTTTAAGAAGTACTGAAACAGACATCTGAAACAGACAGCACCATTGCATGATTGACACATAAGCTACGGGAAAGCATGGTACACTTCTCGAAACAGATAGCTTCGTTGCATGATTGACACACAAGTTGCGGGAAAGTATGACACAGTAAAGAGAACTGACAAACATCGATGCATGAGAGACACGTCTCAACTGTACAAGTTGCGGAACCAAAGAAACTAAAGCATGACAAGTCACTTTCAATGGCCACATGTCAGACATGTCATAATTCTAGTAAGACCGCAACGTCCATCCAAATCCAAAAAAACAACAACTTGAGTACAAATCCGCAGAGGAAGTGCGGGATACTAAGCGAGAAACTAAGGGAAATACGAAGTACGCAAATCAAGTCTTGCGGGAAATACAAATAATTCTTGCGGGATACACTCCATTCCAAAGACAGGATAAGAACTAATAGGTGGAAAGTTAGATTGGAGGGACCCATGAAATTTGATATAAATACCAAACTCTCAAACAGAAAGAAGGACTGGAATTTTTTTGGGAAAATTGGACATAAGAAATAGGATCAGAGCAAATAGTTTAGGTATGAGACTTGTGTTAATTTAGTAGTTCAATTATTCTATGATTAATTTGACTTTAATTGTGTAGCTTAATATCTATATGTAACATATAAACATGAATAAGAAATGATCCAAATCTTTATCACCCGTGGATATAGACAATTTGATTGTCGAACCACGTAAAATCATTGTGTTGATTCTTGTATTATTTTTTTTGTTTAATTCGTTAACATGTTATATTTTCATTTTAAGAGATTTGATTTTACTATGTTTCTGACTTTGATGGTTGTGATCCAAAGACACTAGATTTTTGGTAATCACAATTTGGCGCTAGAAACAGGGATAATTAAAGAATTTATTCTACTTGTCCAAATCTTCTTTTTTAGAAACCTTGAATTTAGTTATCTTATAAAACCCCCCTATTACAACATTTTTAACCAGGAGTCATTCAACTGATGTTTATATAAATTTTAATTGTTTGCACAATACTTCTTTAATTGATACCTTTCATTTATATTAATATTCCTGGATACCATATATGTTCTCTAAATCATGGGTTTGAAAACTTTGTTCATAAACTTCCACCAAAATATTATGTTTTATAATGATTTTGCAAAAGAATTAAGCGTGAAACCATTAAATTTATATACCTCTAATTCAATTGTTTGAATGAATTAAAATTGTACTAATACTACCTAGTTTTGATTCTTGTTAAAAAAATAAAATAAGCCTTGAATTGAATTTCTGAACTTGCTTCTGATATGTTTGCAAAAGATAATTTAATGAACTTATAAAATTTGAGTTAAAATTGAAAGTTGTCTAGCTTTACGTGATATATCAAATTTTAGCTAGATATTTTCTATCAGTCAAATTGTTTTTTATGTATATTGCGGATGTTAAAATTTCATGAAACGCATATCTCATTATCTGAATTCTTGTTAGAACATTGACAAAGAAACTTCTACGACATCACAAGATTGAACAGAGAAGATATTATAATATTTCAAAAGAAATTACGTAAATGGAAACCGTTGTAAATAGAACCGTGCAAGAACAAGATGGTGATATAAGTAATTTGGGAAACCAGACAATAGAGACTCTTCCAGAAAGACAAATAGTTGAAGAATCCCAAGGACCACAACCCTTGGATGCTCAGGCAAATATTCCAGTTAATCAATCAATTAATCAACCACACGAAGAAGCATCACAGAACATGGTTGACCCCATTAATCAACTACTTGAAGAAATGAATGAAATGTGCAAGGCTCAGAAAACTAGTACAGAAAAAATTGCCCTCTTAACCCAAGAAAATCAGATGCTTAAAAATAAATCCCAACAAGATGCAAAAGCATCTGTTACCAGGATACATGGGCAAGAGGCAAGCTCAAACAGATCAGTAAAAAGTAAAGCAAGAATTAATCAAGATCAGAAGGTGATGGTAGTGGAACCGGCATATGATACATATTTTCACTCAAGACAAAACAACATAAATCAGCGATATGAACCAGATAGACTAGATTTTGGTGATTCAGAGCCGCAAATCAACAGATGGCAAAAATATTTTGAGGACATGGAACAAATGAGAGAAGAAATCAAAACTTTGAAAAATAAACAAGAGGGAGAGTGACTTGAAGAAGTGTTAAAAGAGGCCAGTAGAACACCATTGGCCTCGCACCTTGTGCATGGGTCAATCCCGCATAAATACAATCTTTCCATCTTTGAATGTTATGATGGGACAAAGGATCCAACGGCTTAATTAAAGTACTACAACCGCAATATGACCCATTGAGAACAGGATGATACAATTATGTGTCGATATTTTCCTTCAAGTTTGAAAGGCTCAGCATTAACATGGTATGATAATTTACCAGAAGGGTCAATACATTCGTACGCACAACTGACTCGTAAAGTTTTGGAAACATACATGTATAATAAACCCGCAGACGCTGGGATGGACAAGTTGTATGCCTTTTCTTCTTGGACAGAGGAGACCGAGACTACACAGATCGATGACAGGCGATCCGTCAAGCAATATGGAATGTAAATCCAGAAATTTCTATTAACTTCTACAAATGGGGGATAGCAAACCGAATGAGCCCACTCTTTGTAGATATTCATGGAAAAAATCCGAAAACCGAAGGGGATCTTAGGGAAATTATTGAAAAATATGCAAGGTTACAGGATATTTAAAAACAACATCCGATAATAATTTCCCAACATCAGAGGGTTTCCAACAGGGCAAATTTTGTAGAACCATCAACAAGTTCTGGAAAGAGGGTTGCGGGTGAAAATCCTAATATTGAATTCAAAGAGGCAGGGCAAATGATGAAAGAAAGTTCAGCCACCAATTTGAGGATCGAGTTTCACTAAATTCAACACCCCTTACTCACAAATTCTAAATGCCATTAAGAACATGCAAGATTTTGAATAGCCATGGGCAAAAGGAAAACAGCCATCACACACACAGAATTCAAAGGATTATTGTAAATATTATTTCTTTTGGGGCCATCCCACAAGCAGATGCATGAATTTGAAGTTGCAATTCCAAAAATTGATTGATATGGGAGAGCTGAAAGAATTTCTTTATTTGCCCAATTCTCCACCAAGGCTCAACATAGGAAAAACTGTAAATATTCCATAGAATAACCCAACCATCAATATGATTTCCTATACCGAGTCGAGTCAATCATTTATGAACGCAGCCATTGACAAGAAGTTGCGTAAAAGGGTTCACAGACATGAAGTCTTCAAAGTTGCGGGGAGATTCACAGAAACATAGGAAGAATGGATGGCTTCTGCGTTAACTTTTTCAGCGGATGAGGTTGATCAGGAAATTGAAACACATAATGATCCGCTGGTGATTACTTTACCAGTGTCTGGGTGGAACATAAAAAAGATCCTCATGGATGGGGGAAGCTCCCTTAATGTGTTATTTTATGACACATTCCAAAAAATGGGATTAAAGGACGATCAACTTGCACCTTCTTACTACATTATTTATGGGTTTAATGGGATAACATCAAAACCAAAAAGGGAAATTTTACTTGATGTTATGGCAGGACCAATAAGTATTTTGACTAAATTCAGTGTAGTGGATGCACCGTCTCTATATAATACCAGCATTGGTAGACATTGAGTCCACCAATTAAAAGGAGTGACCTCAACATATCACCAATACTTGCGATTCCCGACACCGCAAGAGGAGATGGAGATAAAAGGGGATCAGAATGTTGCAAAATCTTGTATCCTCGCAGAAACTCACATGAATGAGGAACGAGTTCAGCAGCAACAAGAGAGAAGAAAAGAGCGAAAGATAAAAGCCAAAGAAGAAGCAATAAACCAATATTTGATTGAGACTGCTAGAAGAGGGCCAGTACACGAAACAAATGAAAACACTTCATCAAAAGCAAACATGCCAAAAACTAAATAAAGGGGAAGAATAGCAATTAAAGGGAGCTCCCACACTTTTAAGAGCTCCCAAATCCACTTTCTCAGCAGTTGAAGAAACCAAGAATGTCAATATAGGAACAGAAGAAACTCCGAAAATAGTCAAGATTGGAACATTAATGGAATCGGAAAGGGAACATGATTTGGTCACTCTACTTAGAGATTATGTGGATATTTTCGCGTGGAAAATGGAGGATATGCCAGGCATTGATCCAAATATTATCCGTCATAAGTTGCATATACATCCGGGTACTACACCCTTTCGACAGCGCATAACGCAAAGTGGCACCTGAATATCATTTTCCGGTTGAAAAGGAACTAAAGAAGCTTATGGATGCGAGATTTATTCGAGAGGTGCGCTATCCAACTTGGATATCCAACATGGTAATTGTACCGAAGAAGAATGGAGTAAGAATTTGTATAGATTTCACTAATTTGAACAAGGCATGCCCCAAAGATAGTTATCTGCTTCCTAGCATTGATCAACTAGTAGATGCAGTTGAGGTGCGTGAGGATTTATCTTTCATGGATGGACAATCATGATATAATCAAATTGCTTTAGCTGAAGAGGATCAGGAACATACTGCATTTTTTACCCCACACGGTTTGTACAGCTATACTAGAATGCCATTTGGGTTAAGGAATACGGGAGCAACTTATCAGCGACTGGTAGATGCAATCTTTAAACCATGGATAGGTCGCACCTTGGAAGTCTATGTAGATGACATGATAATAAAAATTAAACTTTCAACGGATCATTTACAAGATTTGAGGGAAATATTTGAATCTCTACGAAAATATAGAATGAAAGTCAACCCAGACAAAAGTATTTTTGGAGTTACATCCGGAAAGTTCTTGGGTTACTTGGTTACAAAAAAGGGGATCGAAGTTGACCCAGAAAAAATACAAGCGATTGTTAATATGCCATCTCCAAGGAATGTAAAGGAAGTACAAAGATTAAATGGATGTTTAGCCGCACTTAGCAGATTCATTGCCAGATCATTAGATAGATGCAAACCATTTTTTGACACACTGAAGAAGAAAAGAAAATTTTTGTGGAATGAAAATTGTGAGCAAGCCTTTCAAGATGTCAAAGCTTATCTCGCCACATTACCCACACTACAAAAACCAAAGCCTGAAGAAGTGCTGGCCTTGTACATAGCTGCAACAGAAGATGCTGTAAGTGCGGTATTGGTACGAACAAATGAGAAAGTAGAGAAACCAGTGTACTACATCAGTAAAACTCTCAATCTGTCCGAAAGAAATTATACTAAAATTGAACAATTGATATTAGCACTGGTTTTTGCCACACAGAAGTTG
Source organism: Papaver californicum (assembly GCA_023531435.1). Lineage (NCBI taxonomy): Eukaryota > Viridiplantae > Streptophyta > Magnoliopsida > Ranunculales > Papaveraceae > Papaver > Papaver californicum. The sequence goes on along the minus strand of JAJJMC010027464.1, from coordinate 5,363,005 downwards.
TGCACATATTTTCTAACACACTATAGGTGGGTACCAAGTAAAGCTCTTTTAGAATCTGTACTAAAGAATGCGGGAAAAGTAGGGAGAATAGCAAAATGGAATGCACAATTGGAACAATTCCACATCATATTTGAAATATAAACTACACAAAAATCACAAGTCTTGGCAGATTTCCTTGCGGATTTACCACTGGACTATGATTTTGAAATCCAAGGTTTGCCCGGAATAGAAGATGATGATTCTCAAGATATTCTGAGTTCTGTAAACTCCCGCAGATGGGAAGTATTTGTTGATGGGGCACGGAATAAAGAAGGAGCGGGAATTGGAATTGTGATTACAACCCCTACAGGAGGTCGCATGGTACATGCATTTTGTCTTGAATTTGGTGAACACACAAATAATATAATAGAATATGAGGCCGTGGTTCATGCCTTACGGATTATCCTCGAGTTGGGAATAAATGATGTACGGCTTACAAGTGATTCATAACTTATAATTCAGCAGGTTGAATTGAAATATCAAGCACTTGATCAAGACTTGATAGAATACAAGAATCTTGTTCAAAAATTGGCATCCTAAATTCCAAACATAATTTTTCGACATTTATCCCAAGAGAAAAATTGCCATGCTGATGCATTAGCATTAATTTCTTCAATGATAAAAGATGAAAATACTTCATTAGTTAAAATTGGGCGAATCTATGAGCCATCAATAAAGTTATGGGCAGTTGAAAACATGGAAGAAGAAGTTGGTGAAGATATTGAAGATGCAGTCATTAAAGATGTTGCAAATCGTCCACAGAAACCAGAAAATGAATCATCTGAAGAGGATTGGAGGCTCCCGATACTTCAGTACTTACAAAATGGGATATTGCCCGCAGACAATAAAGAGGCAAGGAAAGTGCAATCAAAATCATCAAATTATCAGTTGCGGGATAAAATTTTGTACCACAGATCTTTTTCGAGACCATTATTCGGTGTTTGTCACAAAAAAAGGACAACGCATTCTCACAGATATTCATTATGGAGATACGGGAAATCATAGTAGAAGACGATCACTTGCACTGAAAGCAAAAACGCAAGGGTATTACTGGCCATTTATGCATAAAGATACGAAGAACCTGGAAAAAAGGTGCGAAGAATGCCAACGCTTTGCAAAGAGAATTAAATCTCCCGCAACAGAACTCAATTCTATACTCAGCCCATGGTCGTTCGCAAAATGGGGAGTAGATATTGTTGGACCCTTAGTGGAAGGTACGCAAAAAAGAAAATATTTAATTATAGCAACTGATTATTTCCCTAAATGGGTTGAAGCCAAAGCTCTTGCTCGTATTAGGGACACAGATGTTTTCAAGTTTTTATTTGAAGATATAATTTGCAGATTCAGAATCCCAGTAGCTATAGTCTCGGATAATGACAACAATTACAAGGGGAAAATATTGATATGCTTTTTGAAGCATTTAATATCCAAAAGAACAAGTCCACTCAACTTTACCCTCAAAGTAATGGACAAGCTGAAGCTACGAATAAAACTATTGCCATGAATCTAAAAAAGACTCTAGATGGACATCATAAACGATGGCACGAACAGCTTCATAACACTTTGTGGGCATATCGCACGACAAGAAGAGAAGCCACTGGAGAGTCACCATTTCTTCTTACTTATGGAGCGGAAGCAGTTATTCCAACGGAAATTATTTTACCCCCAACAAGGACAGAAGCATGGGAAAAGAATTTAAACACAGATTTAATGCTTGAAAAGTTGGATGACTTAGAAGAAAGAAGGGAGGTTACGCTCCAAATAATGGAGAATTATCAAAGAAGACTGGCAAGAGAATACAACAAGAAAGTCAAGTTGCGGAATTTTGTTGAAGGGCAGTATGTTCTGCGATAAATACCAGAATATCAAAGAGACAAAAAAACAACAAAATTTGCACCCACATGGGGAGGGCCATATGTCATACAAGATATTGCAGGACAAGGTTCATACCACTTGCGGAATATGAATAGAGAAATCATACGACATCCTTGGAACGCACAATATCTCAAACCATATTACCCATAACCAACAATGCAATCGTAGAATAATTTGGATTTGTACTAGGTAAAGCAGAACAAATGCAATCTCTCTAGAAAGTCCATATAAACGTCTATGAGTGTTTGACTATTGGATCTTTCGCCACAGAGATGCCTAACATGACATTAATTATTGTATCAGGTACACTCCACTTCAGGAGGTGCTCTAGGGACCGCATCCTAATTTCCTCCTGGCCAAAGAGAAGTTACATGCGATTCAACTCTCAAAGTAACTCAAGGTACAAAATTGCCTTGCGGTTAATCAATATACACTCAATCAATGCACTAACAATCAATATATATATTTGAAAATTATTTTGCAGGAACAATAATGTGAGACAGAAGGAAAATGCAAATACAATTTGAAAGAAGGAAAAACTAAGCAATAGGAAAACAAAGGAAAAAACTAAGGAGTGGGAGGTTTTGCATTATAAGGAGGATTTTGAGGGATTTCCTTGCGGCTATAGACTTTGGTAAATCCATCAGCCTTAACTTTGTCAAGAGTGTTGTTGATCACTTTTGCAACTCCAACACGGGCTTCAATCCTCAACCAAGAAATATAAGCTTTTGCGGCTTCAAGCTCTTTCTTGCATTTATCTACCTCGTCTTCCGACTTTTGGACACTCCCCTTCCAAAAAACTATTTTCCCTCGCTCTGAAGCCAAGTCACGAGCTAAGCTTTCAGCCTTCAAAGTCTCCAGCTGCCATTTGTCTTCCGCTTCTTTGGTTTTAGAGGATAACAGTTCTAGCTGAGTTTGTGCCTTATTAGCCTTGGCAGTAACAAGCTCCAGTTGCCCTTTGATTTCTTCCACCTTAGCATTGGCAGCACCAAGCTCTCCTTCAGCCTTAGCAGCTCTTGCGGCTGCATCTTTGAATTTTACTTCCAAACTTGTAACAAAGATAACAGATTAATCAATGCGGAAATAATACTCAATTTCAAGTATGCACAAAAAATAAGATACCTCTTGTGAGGGATTCAAACTCTTCTAGTTCGTGGGCTATTGCGTTTTTGGAAACATCAAGAAAATCATATTCTCCAGAAAGCTTATGATAATTGGCAGTGAGTTGCTGAAGATCTTGACGACACTGATCTAATTCCGTTTGTTTCAATGAATCATTATTCCTCAATTGATTTGATTCGTTTGTACATTTTTCCAACTCTCTATGCAAGCGGAAAATGTCACTCTCACGATGAAGAACTGTATCAGATAATCTGCGGATTTTAGCTTGAGCATCCGCAAGTGCATTCCCTCTGGCAAAAGCATCTGAAGCCGAGTTGTCTCTATCTTTAATCAGTTGCGCGATATAAGAAGAAAGCTGGAAGTTGTGATGTGACCCAGAACGAGAAAATCCCGCAAGGATATTCTGACGCTCCACAGAGAGCTTGTTCTTCTTCCAACTTCTCTGATTGTGCCCGTGCTTCAAGAAGACAATCCTTGGTCCATAGAAAAGTAACATTATACTCTTTCTTCTTGCGGATGAAATTTCCATATAAAAGTCGGTGCTTTGATTCTGATTCATTCATATTATCCACCAAGTTATTAAATCTTCCATTGATCTCCATATTTTCATTATTAATTTTTAACACATGTTCTTTCATACGCGTTTCTCTATGTCGCAGCCTAGATATAAGGTTTGAATCCCCCGCTGATCTCATAAAATAATTCAGAAAAATGTAAATAAAATAAGAAAAATGACGAGAGGAAAAGTATTAAACCTTGATTTTGAAGATCAAGCAACTGCTGACGAAGCGCATCATTTTCCCACTTCAAACCCGCATTTTCTTTTTCCAAAGTCCTAAATTGGGTCTCCATCTTGATAGATCGTCCCTTATAAAACTTATAAGCCATATGTGTGGCGTTTTGACCCCTGGAAAGATGCAATTTACATGATGAAAGTTATAAATAAAGATGAAAATAAAACAAAACCGAAGGTTATTAAAACAATAAAAATACCTGCAAGAGAGCTTGTTGCGGAAAAAAGTACGCTTCACCATCTGCAAGCGCAACTGTCTCCGAAAGAGAGGAAGGTTGATTTATGTAAAAAGAGGGGTCAACGAGATGGCCTTGGCCTCTTACCAGACTTCTTTCACTGCGTCATACGATTGCAGACCGCATGTACTCCCGTAAGTTAGCGACCGCAGGATTATCTTTTGCCACCGGATGGAAGTCGCACGGAACAGACATTAGCTCCTTCGACAAAAACCAACGGAAGGCTTCCCCCTCCTTGTCAAAAAGACTTTGGTCTTCTGCTATCCCTTTGCCTTTATCCCTGTGGGGGATTTCTTCACTCATTTGCACCGCAGCTGTGCTTGCGATATTTCCCTCAGAAGAAACTGCTTCCACTGTAACGGCTGCTAGTTCACCCTCCACAGTTACGGAATTTGTCGGCTCACCCTCTTCAACTGCAAAACTTCCCTGTTCACCTTGAATGGGGAGATCCTCCTTATCAGATGAATCATCTTTACTTGTTGAAGGTTCGAGAAGATCATCTCCAAACAAGGGAGAAATTTGAGAAAGGAATGAAGGTTCAGGATCAGCAGCTTGGTGCGGAAAACTAACCACAACATCTAAAGCTTCCACCATAGCACCAACTAATTCCGTAGACTCAAAATTTTTCATCCGAAGTGGAACATTCTGCTCTTCTTTATTTCTCTCATGAAAAGAGCTATCCCCAGCTCTCGATATTGCTTGATTAGGGGAAGAATTACAAATTTCTCCTTCCTCTCTGTCAGTAGAAGCACGGGGCGTAGCCTTAGCTTTCTTCCGACCCTGTCAATATACCGCAAGAACTCATTAAATAAAAATCATAAGAATCATAAGAATTCATTTGGATAAATCAATACTTTTTCTGCTGGAGTTGCGGCTTTGCACTTAACACCCAAATCAACTTTCGAGCCTCCTTCAACTTGCGGCTATAAAAAGAGGAAAAACAATTAAACAATGTTTAAAGCATGATATACAAAGATAGAGAGAATTTTACTTACCACATTGACAAGCGAAAAAGCAAAGCCTTCGAAGTTCAACCGCCAAGGGCAGTAAGGATGAAGATGCGATAGAAGGTTGTAAACCACGCTTTCTTGAACGAACCTGTAAACCCAGGGACCTTCAATGATCAGGGGAGTGTGGTACCACTTGAAATCATGATCATTGCGGATCTTTTCTCGTAAAGGATCCCGCGTCCCAGGAACGACGTTCAACTTGGAGTTATCAATCTCCCAGAGCAAACGGAATCCTTCACCACCTCTACGGCCCGGACCGACACTCTATTTCTAATAATTTTTCACAGCTATATTGTCCGCATGTAGCATGGAAGTTATCTACCGTGTAGCGTTTACGTTCCGTAGGGTCGGGCATAGCATGCGAAGTTGGTTTTTCCCTGCTACGCATACTACATTCATCCAACACCCGCCACCAATTCCCGTTATATTGGGTAACGGATCAAACTAAACTGTGCTTGGACTTGTTACGGCTTGCGAGAACATCAAAATGAAAAGAATTCATGTTCTGGTACAGAGGAAGCTTTAAGCCTGCATCCAACACGCGGGTATTAACAGCCTGTTGTTGCTGGTACTCAAACTCCTCCATCATCTCCAACGTAATTTCATCTCCTTCAGCAGGACCGCAGAAGGAAACTTTAAATTGTTGAAGATTGTGTTTCTTCTTAAACTCTTCAATGTTCATTGACCTGAATCCCAAATTTTCATTTAAGCATTTATTTTTATAAGTTGTTTTGTTGACCGCAACAGATACATCTGCGGACCTTACTAAATCAGAAGGTTGAACTCCTGAAGTACCAGATTCATCCACCATATTACTTCTTGACGGTGTAGCGAGATGACTTCCTATCCAAAGGATGATCATCTTGATGAGAAGCACCACCAACGACTTTGTTATCAAATTTCCTAGTCATGGTAAGCTTTTATCTACATATGAAAATAAGAGAGGATTAGAGAATTACTGTAACGAAGTAAGAGACAGAAGATAAATCAGATGATTGAAGGAAAAGAAGACTTGATCCCGATGCAAAAAATCCTTAATCACTAAGTTCAGAAGAATAAAAAAGCACTGAGGAAACTTTGAAAAGTTCAGAAGAATGAAAAGAACAAAAACTTTAAGAAGAAGAAGACAAAGAATATAAATAATGAGATAAAAGATGTGACTAACATTAAATATGAGAAGACTGAAACTGACGAAAACGTCGAAAACTGAAAGAGAGAGAAACTTCATTAGAGATATGATTTCCTTAAAACCACCAATTGACAGAAACGTGGGAAGAAAATTTATTAGTGGCGTGAAAATCGGGAAGAGTAAAGCTAAACGTGGGAAGAAAATTTATTAATGGCGTAAAAAAAGGAAGAATAATAACTATTTTTCCTTTTTCAAATTTTTACCGTATGCCAATATTCAAAAGAAAAAAGGGACAAAATTGTGAGGGTATAAAATCCCTAAGTACACGTGCTCAAATACTATGGGAGGAATACAGATTAAGATAAAACGAGAGACACTGAAACAAAACCCTCTAAGAAGTACTGAAACAGACAGCATCATTGCATGATTGACACATAAGCTGCGGGAAAGCATGGTACACTGCTCGAAACAGATAGCTTCGTTGCATGACTGACATACAAGTTGTGGAAAAGTCTGACGCAGTAAAGGGAACTGACAAACATCGATGCATGAGAGACACGTCTCAACTGTACAAGTTGCGGAACCAAAGAAACTAAAGCATGACAAGTCACTTTCAATGGCCACATGTCAGACATGTCATAATTCTAGTAAGACCGCAACGTCCATCCAAATCCAAAAAAATAACAACTTGAGTACAAATCCGCAGAGGAAGTGCGGGATACTAAGCGAGAAACTAAGGGAAATACGAAGTACGCAAATCAAGTCTTGCGGGAAATACAAATAATTCTTGCGGGATACACTCCATTCCAAAGACAGGATAAGAACTAATAGGTGGAAAGTTAGATTGGAGGGACCCATGAAACTTGCTATAAATACCAAACTCTCGAACAGAAAGAAGGCTGGATTTTTTTTGGGAAAATTGGACATAAGAAATAGGATCAGAGCAAAGAGTTTAGGTATGAGACTTGTGTTAATTTAATAGTTCAATTGTTTTATGATTAATTTAACTTTAATTATGTAGCTTGATATCTATCTGTAACATATAAATATGAATAAGAAATGATCCAAATCTTTATCACCCGTGGATGTAGACAATTTGATTGTCGAACCACGTAAAATCATTGTGTTGATTCTTGTATTAATTCCTTGTATAATTTGTTAACATGTTACGTTTTCATTTTGAGAGATTTGATTTTACTATGTTTCTGACTTTGATGGTTGTGATCCAAAGACACTAGATTTTTGGTAATCACAATTTGGCGCTAGAAACAGGGATAAGTAAAAGAATTTATTCTACCTGTCCAAATCTTCATTTTTAGAAACCTTGAATTTCGTTATCTTATAAAAAACCCCTATTACAACATTTTTAACCAAGAGTTCATTCAACTGATGTTTATATAAATTTAATTGTTTGTACAATAATTCTTTAATTGATACCTTTCATTTATATTAATATTCCTGGATACCTTATATGTTCTCTAAATCATGGGTTTGAAAACTTTGTTCATAAACTTCCACCAAAATATTATGTTTTATAATGATTTTGCAAAAGAATTAAGCGTGAAACCATTAAATTTATATACCTCTAATTCAATTGTTTGAATGAATTAAAATTATACTAAAACTACCTAGTTTTGATTCTTGTTAAAAAAATAAAATAAGCCTTGAATTGAATTTATGAACTTGCTTCTGATATGTTTGCAAAAGATAATTTAATGAACTTATAAAATTTGAGTTAAAATTGGAAAGTTGTCTATCTTTACATGATATATCAAATTTTAGTAAGATATTTTCTATCAGTCAAATAGTTTTTTATATATATTGCGGATGTTAAACTTTTATGAAACACATATCTCATTATCTGAACCTTGTTAGAACATTGACAAAGAAACTTCTACGACGGCACAAGATTGAACAACGAAGATATTATAATATTAGTCAAGGTGCATGTCTTATGATTGAAGATGAACTTTTAACCAGTACTTTAAACATATTGAATCTCTTTATTCATTATTTGCTAGTATAATTACTTTAATATTGAAACACAAAATCCCCCCCAGTTTCTTTAAGTTTTCAAGCGTATCAGCTGTAGCATCTGTACTATCTTGCAAATTGTCGTGGTTCGTCCTAGACCTCTTCATTATATTGCTCCTCACTGTGGTTGCATATATGTGGGCGTGGAGATTCTTCGTATGCCTCCACTGTTAATTGCTAACATCGATTGAGAAGGTATACTATTCTTCCCTTGTTGTCGCAGCTGGTTATAAAGCCGTGGCCTCTTTTAGTAGGTTGAGGATTTGTGACGCTGAATGTCCTGTAATGATACTCATAGGATTCGGTAGTTACTTCTTGTGACCCAGTTCTTGAAGTGAATGTTGATGGTTCATTTGCTATCGATGCCCAATCAGGTAACGGCATGGTGTAGACCTTGTTAGATGGTTCGACAGCACCATCTTCTGGTTTGAAGAACTCAACATCAGATATTGGAGTGTAGGGTGATGGCAACGCTACTATGCATATGATTTTCCCCGTCCATCACTGCTTTCACGTATCGATGGTTGGTGGAAGGAACAACCTTGTTGTCATGTAGCCATGGGCGCCCCAGTATCATGTGGTATTCGGGCTATTTTGTAATGACGTGGAATTTAACCTTGAATACAATGGGACCAACTTGTAAACTCAAATAAATATGGCCATAGGAATTAGTGTGATTACCTTCGAAATCCTTCATTTCTATGGGGTATTGCATGATCTGGATCTGTGGAACCTGTGCAACCTTGAGCATCCTGAGTGTAACGAGATATGCATCTACTCCCATATCGATAAAGGCCCTCTTAAATTCGGCCTCCTTGACATCAGCGGTGACGTACATGGCTCGGTTGTGACATTCTTAGGCCATCATGTCCTCCTCGGTGATGGCGACCCTATTTATAGTTGGGTTATATGTATTGGATGTTTCTATTTCCATCGATGACGGCATCAGGTGTGTGTCCACGTCTATGCGGTTGAGAGCAGCAAAGGTGTCAAAATGTTGATCCTTGGAAAAGTGAAGAAGCTCGCACAAGTTTTCAATTAGAAACATGGCTTCCTGGTTCACTGGTTTTACCGTAGTGGTGAAGCTCCCGACATTGTGAGGTGGGGAATCACCATTCAGGAAATCTATCCCTGGATCTGTGGAACCTGAGCCTCGTTCGAAGGCGTTACGATATCCTACTTCCTTTATTAAAATACTAGCTTTGATATTATTAATGTTGTGGGCTTATTAATGGTTTGTTTAGAGTTTCTCAACTATATGAGATTATCATTTCATGCTTAACTTTTATGCAGTGCATATATAACATTTTCAAGAGATTCAACCGTGGAAGTTTGCAACTTGAAATTATGCTTGATTCGACTCTGCAATTAGATGGTATGCATCTAGTTTGTGTTTTAATTAATATAAGGCTTAACCTCATTCCGACTGTTCGTAATATTGTATAATCAACGTATTCTGTCTTATACTAATAGTTCACATAGTGCGTATAAAATAACGAGGATTTAATTGAGTATAGCCCTGATAGTTCACATAGGTGCACATAAAATAACGAGGATTTAATGATGCATATATATGCAAAAAAGAGCCACATGGATAATTTAGCCAGGTGATGAATATCTCTTCTCGATTTTCTTGAAGAATGTAGGATAGTAGTAGTATTCATAATCCTGATGCTATGTCAGGAAATTATGCATATTTATTTTGTGCTTCTGCAACTTGGCAAAAAAGAGCAATATTAAAATTTTCTCCCTTGTTAAAAATCCACCATCAACATTAATTCCCCTGATTAGCACGGAACAATAATGTTTCGCGGTAAACACTAGATGGTGGTATCAATACTAGGGCGCTAGTGGTAGCAGCTGCATATGGTTTTTTTTATAGAAGAAGGATAATCATCCAGGTGAACAAAACGAACAAGGGAATCAAGGTCTCAACCCTTGTTGTGCTGGAAGCGTGCACGTGTTGAACTGGTCGTCGGGTGGAGCCTCATAACGATTGGTCCTGGAGATGAACTGATCTTCTGGTGAAACCTGCTACCTTTCTATCGACAACGGTTGGTCCTGAAGCCTTGGTCAGCAGTCATGCTCATTTCTATTCTCCTCGGGATAAATTTCAGAAAATTCTACTTATTTGAATTTTAGGGTTTCCCACTGTTATCCATTTAAACAAGCGGACGTCTCTAGCCATTTCCATTCTCATTCTTCTGGATTTTCACTTTCGTTCTTTTCAGAACTCAGAAAAAACTTGAATCACTTCATCACTCCAACATGTCTGATAATGGAAGCTCGAAACAAGGTAGCTCTTATATCAAGCGTACTACCTGGATTGCAAGTCCAGTAAGTTTCTCTTCACTCCCAAGCTTTCATAAATGTATGATAACTACAATGAAATCCTGAATGTGATTTGATTGTTGTTTTTCCTAGGTTTCTCGGGTTAATAAGGTACCAAAGAGTCATATGAGCGCTAGGAACTTCAAGGAAGTGGTAAGCATCTTTCTTTCCCAATTTTCTTGAAACCGCCCCTTTTTTTTGAACGTATTCTTACTTGTTTGGTTATAGCAGGAGATGGAGATTAGACATGCTTGGATTGAGGAAAATGAGGAAGTCGTACTAGCTGATATCGAAGTAAATGTTGAAGTCGGCTTTAAGAGTTTCTCCAAAATCATGGTTTCCCTTGCGAATGTTGACTCGAGTTTTCCCCTTCATGATTATCCCAACGTTGGGCTCCCCTTTGGGTTAAAAATGGATTCAACATCTCAGAAGTATGAAGTAGTGGGAGGATTTTTTGTACCAAAATATCATGTAGATCTCTACATAAATATATGGAAGAAGTACGGGCATATTGCTAAAACAGAGCTGGTGAAGAGTCATATTCCCATTATTGTAACATCCGTCGCAGGAATCCTCCTGATTATTTCTGAAATGGATGATGCGCTTCCATATATGGTTACAGACTTCAAAATCCAGGAATGGGATGAGATGTTGACTACTTGTGAGGGTCTCCGTTTCAACGTAAACTGGTTGTGTTAGCATTTGGAGAGTGTCAAAGAGGCTCGTGCAGCAACTTTGGCAGAAGGGAAATCCTTAAAGAAAGAATCCTCTAAAGTTGAAGAAATGGATCGAGATCTTCAGACTCGTTCAGAGAAATATGATGAGAGATTGGGAAAATTGCATTATCGCAGTTACCCTCTACTCAAAGACCTATTTTAGGATATAAGATAGATATCGAAACATTCTTGTTATGTTTTTATTTATTTCATTTTTTTTTTGAATAATTTGAATAAACGAAGGTAATGGGTTTTGAATTTGAAAGTTCAAATATATGTTTTTGGAATTATATTGAACTTATGAAAGGGAATGTATTTATAGGCATAATATGCCTTGAGCCACTTACCATTAATGACTGTCCCTACAACCTCTCCATTCATATAGCCATCTTGTAATACCATCTTGGCATGGCCTTGGAAATCACGTAAGGCCCTTCCCACTTTGGAGCAAGTTTCGGAGCGGCCATATCTTGTCGAATATACTTAGATGTCCTAAGTACCAGATCCCCTACTTGAAATACCCGTAGTTGCACTGCCTTTTTATACGCCCTGGAAATCCTTTGTCGATAAGTCTCTGCATATTTTTTTTGCTCTGGCTCGCCTAGATTCGAGTATGTCGAAATATGCTACTCGAGAATTGGGTATTTCAGACTCATCCCAATAAACTCTGCTTGCTGCTGCGATTCTGGATGATAGGACTTTAATCTCTGCAGGTAGAATTGCATCGGCCCCATATACAAGAGAATATGGTGAGGTTCCTGCAGAGCCCTTCGGACAAGTTTTGTATGCCCATAAAGCCATAGGCAATTTTTCATGCCATGTTCTTGGATGGTCATAAACAGTACGACTTAAGATTTTGATGAGAGTTTTGTTGGTGCTTTCAGCTTACTCATTCCCTTGAGGGTAGTATGGTGTGGAGAATACCTGCTTGATGCCATAGCTTTTGAGTAATTTTCGCACATATTTATTTACAAACAGAGTACTATTGTCTGTTACGATGTGTTTTGGTATCCCAAATCCGCATATGATATATTCCTTGATGAATGCCGCTATTGTTGCTCTGGTTGTACTTATGAGAGGCACAGCTTCGACCCATTTGGTAAAATATTCCGTGGCAGTGGGTATGTACTCGTGTTTCTTCGACAAGGATGGATTGATTTTACCAATGAAATCCAGTCCCCAGCTGTAGAATAGACAAGATTTGCTTACCGAGTGAAGATAAAGGCAAGGTGTGTAGATGAGGTTGTAGTGGATTTGACATTGATGATATTTATGAACAAATGCAGCCGCGTCGTCCTCCATGGTCGGCCAGTAGTATTTCTCATGGACTTGGAGAAATAGTTTTCTCTTGCCCTGATGTTCACCTTCGTGCATTTTCTTCAGAATAATCTGGATGTCTTTTTTCTGCCAGACATTGCAACAAATCTCCACCAAAGCTCTTTCGGTAGAGTATTCCTTCGTGAAGGAAAAATATTTTGGCTTTTCGGATCAAGCGTGTCGCTTCCCACTTTTTATGATGCAGAATATTATCTTGAAGGTATTTGATATACGACTCCCGACAGTCCCCAGCATTGTGTATAGTTACTACTTCCGACTGCTGTGTTGGGATCTGACAATTAGGGAAAGATCCTTGCAACAATCGTGATTGATCCTCCTTGGAGGGCCAGTAATAACCGAGACGTTGGAGCCATCTATATAAGGTTATTACCAATGTCTGGCCGCACATTTCACGGTGTACCTGACTAAGTCGCCCTTGCGCCTCATTGTCTCCCAGACATCTTTACAAAGATCCATCTGAAATTCTATGATATAATATCCCATGTTGTAAGAAGAAATGCTTTAAATCTTTAAGAGTGACCTTCCCTTGGCTATGCGAGTTGCTGATCTCTTGGATAATAGGCATCCTCCAGTCATTGGCTTGTTCTTCGTTCGACTTGTTGATCCATGTCGAGGTCATGACGCGTCTTTGTTCAATAAGGGTTGCCTCCGAGTCCTCGAATTATAATTTCGAGGCTAAAGTTTCCAAGCAATCAGCGTGTAAGTTGTTGGTGCGCTTTATATGTACAATTGTTGCCTCAACAAAGTGAGTTAAAAGCTTATGTTCTTCAGCCCTATACGGGGCTAGCGTTTCTTCCTTGAGAGAATATACACCATTCATATGGTTTACTAGTAACTTTGAGTCTCCCCTTATTTCGAGACGTGTGCTCCAGCTTGCTTGGCTAGCGATAGTCCCAATAGAAAGGCTTCATACTCTGCAGAATTATTGGTGCATTTGTAGTCCAGCTTGAACAAATGTGAGAACACTTCGCCGATCGGTGAAACTAATACGACGCAGGCTCATCCTGTATTATTGCTTGGGGTATCAGAGCCATCGAAGTACAATAACTAGGCTTCTTCTTCAGCGAGTGAGATGTCTGGGAATTCTCCGGTATGCCTTCATGAGTAGTAGTATCATCTTCCCCTGGAAAAGATGCAAGTAGGTCTGCGACTGCTCTTCCCTTTATCGCTTTTGGCGATACGCATGATATGTCGAACTCTGACATCTGTAATAACCATTTTTCCGCTCGTCCAATGAGAGTAGGTTTTGATAGTAGAAATTTTATGGGATCATCCTTAGCTATCAACACTACTCTATTTGCTATAATGTCGAAACTTCTGAACAACATGCACCGAGGATAGGCATGCTCTTTCCATTTTGGGGTATCCCAACTCCGCATCTCTTAATATGCGACTGGGATAATAGATGGGACATTCAGTCTCTATGTCGTCTTCTTGAGCCAATAGGGCTCATATGGCCACTTTACTTGAAGCCGTGTAGAGAAGTAATGGTTTCTCCAAAATTGGAGATTTCATTACGGCTGGTGATAACAATAATTGATGAATTTGACGAAATGCATTTTGTTGTGTAGATGACCAGACAAAACTCGCCTCTTTCTTCAACAGAGGTGTAAACGAGGAAACAAATTGAGCTAATCCAGGGATAAAACGTCGAATATATGATACCTTTCCCATGAAGATTCTAAGTTCCCTTACGGTGCACGGTGGTGGCATGGTGGTGATAGCTTGTGTTTTCGTTTGGTCCACCTTGATCCCTTCTGTTGTTACCAGAATCCGAGAAACTTGTCGGAGGATACTCCAAAGGCGCACTTCAGAGGGTTCATCTTTAAATGATATTCTCGGCATCTCTCCAAGACTTGGCGTAGGACGTCTGCATGGGGTGTTCATGTTTTGGAATTCACTACCACGTCGTCGACATAATCTTCTTCTTGCTTGTGCATCATGTCGTGAAAGATTGTTGTCATAGCTCTTTTGTAATTAGCGCCGATATTCTTTAACCCCAAGGGCATCACTGTGTAATAGAAGTTCTTGATGGGAGTTCGGAACGCGGTCTTCTCAACATCGTACTCGTACATTTTTATTTGATTGTAGCCACTATAACCATCCATGAATTAAAACATGCCATGTCGACTGGTAGCATCCACGAGCATGTCGATGTTTCGAAGAGGAAAGTCATCCTTTGAATAGGATTTGTTCAGGTTCCTGAAGCCCACATAACATCTTATTCGTCCATTCTTTTTCTAAACTGGGACAACGTTAGCCAACCATATGGGTTGTTAGATAGGTTTGATGAAGCCTACTGCTAGCAAATTTTAAATTTCGATCTTGATATGCTCCTCGACTTCGTGTCTAAGTTTTTGTTTGAATGGTTTGGCATCAGGAGTAACGTGTAGATTATGAGTGACTACTTTGTAATACAACCCTAGAATTTCTTCGTAAGTCCAAGCAAAAACGTCTTGATATTCCTTGAGTAGATTGACAATCCCCACTTTTTCTTCTAGTGACAAGGCAGAGCTGATTGAAACTGGTCGTGGATTTTCTTATGTCTCTATATTAATAGTTTCAAGCGTATCATCTGTAACATCTGTACTATCTTGTAATTGTCGCGGTGCGTCCTGGACCTCTTTGTGATATTTCTCCTCACTGTGGCTGCATATCTGTGGGCGGGGAGATTCTTCGCATGTCTCCCCTGTTAATTGCTAACAGTGACTGCGAAGGTAGACTATTCTTCCCTTGTTGTCGCAGCTGGTTATGAAGGTGTGGCCTCTTTTAGAAGGTTGAAGGTTTGTGAAGTTGGATGTCCCGTAATGATACTCAGAGAATTTGGCCTTTACTTCTTGTGACCCATTTCTTGCAGTGAATATTGATGGTTCGACTGCTATCAATTCCCAGTCTGGTAACGGCGTGTTGTAGACCTTGTTGAATGGTTCGATAGAATCATCTTCATGTTTGAAGAACTAACCATCATATATTGAAGTGTAAGGTGATGACGATACTATTATGCGTATGATTTTCCCGTCCAACACTGCTTTCACGTATTAATGGTAGGTGGAAGGAACAACTTTGTTGTCATGTGGCCATGGGTGCCCCTATATCATGTGGTATTCGGGATCTTTCGTAATAACATGGAATTTAACCTTGAATACAATTGGACCAACTTGTAAATTCAAATAAATATGGCCATAGGAATTAGTGCGATTACCTTCGAAATCCTTCATTACTATGGGATATTGCATGATCTGGCTCTGTGGAATCTGTGCAACCTTGAGCGTCCTGAGTGTAATGATATTGGCAGCTGCTCCCATGTCGATAAGGGCCCTCTTAAAGTCGGCCTCCTTGATATGAGAGGTGACGTACAAAGCTCGGTTGTGACCTTTTTCGGCCA
This sequence comes from Papaver californicum, assembly GCA_023531435.1. Lineage (NCBI taxonomy): Eukaryota > Viridiplantae > Streptophyta > Magnoliopsida > Ranunculales > Papaveraceae > Papaver > Papaver californicum. The sequence goes on along the minus strand of JAJJMC010027464.1, from coordinate 5,346,997 downwards.
TCATGTCCTCCTCGGTGAAGGTGACGCTATTTATAGTCGGGCTATCTGGTATCAGGTGTGTGTCCACGGCTATGCAGTTGAGAGCAGCAAAGGTGTCAATACGTTGATCTTTGGAAAAATGAAGAAGATCGCACACGTTTTCAATTAGAAACATGGATTCCTGGTTCATTGTTTTTTCCGCAGTGGTGAAGCTCCTAACGTTGTGAGTTGGGGAATCACCAGTCGAGAAATCTATGCCTAGTTCTGCGAAACCTTGGCCTCGTTCGAAGGCGCTACAAAATCCTACTTCCTCTATTAATTTGAAAAGAGAAGCGCATCTTCCAGTCTTGCTAGAATTCTTGCTTGAGATTCTTATCTTCGCATCAACTCAGCTAGGGTGCTTGGAGTTTCGACCACATCAGTAGTACCGTTGGTGGGACGTGAGTTGGAAATGCCATTGACTGCTGGAGAGAGATTGTGCATATCGCCATTGATATCGACAGGAGAAATGTTAGAATTGGAGGTAATTGAATCTGACCTAAGATCAACCATTTTTAGATAGATGAAGAGTTGGATTCGTGACCGAAAGATTGATGTCTCACTGTGATCGCCAATTGTTAGTACCTAAAAATTGATTATAGGCAAAACAATATACTATAGAAGTACTTTATTTAGACAGAGTAAGCCTAAACCACGATAGTAGCCATTCCTCCCTGCTTCGGTCACAATGAGAGGAAATGGATTGATCTTAGAGGAGGGAAGCAAAGAAAATTGAAGGAATTCTGTGTGTTGAATTATGTGTAGAGTTGCAGAAATATTTGAGAGAAATCACAGAGCTTATGAGAATTATAAGCTTGTTAGTTTTTGAAATGGTCTAAGGAGCCTATTTATAATAGTTTGGGAAAACACGTTTCTTCATTGTAAAGTAGTAGAGGTAGTGAAGAGATGGAGTAGTGGAAGTCGTGGGGATAATGGTGTAACCGCCCATTATCCCTGGGAGTTTCTGGAAAACCACGATTTCATTATCTCATCAACTGCTCTAGCTTTACCACTACTTTGTAACTTCCAGATCATGGGGTTTTATCGTGCCACATGTTCTATAACCGCCAGAATAAAACCCATTCATAAACCTCCCCCCCCTATGTAACATGATTTGATTTCTCGTAGGAATTGGTGGAGTCGTTCACTCAGGATAGTACTAGCACTAACCATGATTTTGCTAGTAAGGACTAGCAAAGTTAGCACCACAAAAGAAGGGGAATGCTAGAAATGATGCTAGAGAGGAAAAAAAATATAAACAATGGCATTGGCCATGCTAACAAGTTAGCGCTAGAGCTAGTGCAGCGCTATGGCCTGTTTGGCGTGTACTTTGTTAGTTTTTTTTTTTGTTTTTTTTTGGCCTTGTGGCACATGTGTGCTACTTATTGGTATTGAGAGTATGACTAGGGTATGCCAAGTCTAGCACTTGCTAGTGCCATGATTATTGGATATGCAACACTAGATTTGATATTATTAATGTTGTGGCCTTATTTATGGCTTGCTTAGAGTTTCTCAACTATATGAGATTAGCATTTCATGCTTAACTTTTATGTTGTGCATATAAAACATTTTCAAGAGATTCAACCGTGGAAGTTTGCAACTTGAAATTATGCTTGATGCGACTCTGTAATTAGATGGTATGCATCTAGTTTGCGTTTTACTTAAGATATGGCTTAACCTCTATTCTGACTGTTCGCAATATTGTATAATCAGCGTATTCTGTCTTATACTAATAGTTCACATAGGTGCACATAAAATAACGAGGATTTAATTGAGTATAGCTCTGATATTTCTATGATGCATATATATGCAAAAAAGAGCTACATGACTAATTTAACCAGGAGATGAATATCCCTTTTCGATTTTCTTGTAGAATTTAGGATAATAGTAATATTCATAATTCTGATGCTATGTCAGGAAATTATGCACATTTGTTTTGTGCTTCCGCAGCTTGGAAAAAAAAATAATATTACAATTTTCTCCCCTGTCAAAAATCAACCATCAACAACTATCATGTGGTAGTAACACCTCAACTATGCCTATAACACTCGCATGCACCATTGTCGCTAGCATAATTTTTATGTTGCAAACATGCTACACATACGCCATTTTCCATGTTGATTTAACATAATCTTATACGAAAAACTCTCAAATTAATCACGTGTTCTGATTCCGTGACTCCACTAACTCGTACGAGAAATAAAAACATGTTAAATAGGGGGATTCGGCATGGGGTTTTGGTCTGCTGGTTATAGCAACATTCGGCGTGGCAACACCCCATGATAGGAAAGTTACAAGTAATTGTGACAGCTACGAAAGTTGAAGAGATGGTGGAGTAATGGATTCCAGAAACTTCCCAAACATAATGGGCGGTTATACCATTATCCTCATAATCTCCATCACTCCACTATTTCACTACCTCCACTACTTAAAAGGAAAGCAATGTGTATCCCAATTACTATAAATATGCTAATTAGCCTATTCAAAAAACAGAACAAGCTGATTATTCTCACAAGCTCTGTTATTCTCGATAGTTCACACCTTCATACACAATTAAATACCACTGCAATTTCCTGAACTTTCTTTGCTTCCCTCCCCTGAGATCAACCCATCTTCTCTCTTTGTGACCGAAGCAGGACGAAACGGCTACTTTCGTGGTTTAGGCTTGTCTTGTACGATTTTGATTTCCGAATCTAAAGAAAGTACTTCTACAGTACATTGTTTTGCCTAGAAGAAAATTTTAGGTACTAACAATAATGTTTAAAAGAAAATTACTGTTTTCCTATTTTAATTTTTCTACTATTGCCAATAAAACGGGTTAAGATCCATTTCTTATTTTTTGGATAGTACTGAAATCATCAATGGAATTTGTTAGCTCCTTAATATGACTTAAAATTCTAGTGGTGGTGAATTAAGTTTTAACTATCGTAGGATTTAGATAGTGAATTTGAAAAATCAATAATATAAAAATGAAAAAAATCGGTAAATACCGTAATGATGTTGAAAACTACGATAATTAAGATCTAAAACATCGGATGAATTGACCGTGAAGAAATAGGGTTTAACGGTTTTGGAAGTATATATAGAATTTTCTTACGAACATCGGATGAATTGACCTCGAAAAAATAGGGTTTAATTGTTTTGGAAGTATACTTATTTTCATTGATTTTACTTTATATATATATAGGAATTACCATTTAGTTGATTCTATAACATGCAGTTAGATTTTCACAGTATGACCCAACAATACATATATGTTGTACTGAAAAAAAAAAACTAAGTTAATTCTGACATTATCAATTATCAGTCTAAAAAAACAAGGTAATTTTGACTAAGTTAATTTTGACAATATCAGTTGTCAGTATATATAAGCTACACTGAAGAAATAAAAACTAGGTTGATTTTTACAATATCAATTATTAGTACATACTGGCTATACTGGTAAAAACTAAATTGATTTGGACAATATCAATTGTCAGTACATATTGGTTGTACTGGGAAAAAAAAGTTCATTTTGAAACTGTGAACTATCAGTACATATTGGTTATACTGAAAAAAACTAGGTCGATTTTAACATTATCAACTGTGAGCAAAAATTGGATACACAAAAAGAAACTACAAGGTCATTTCAATTGGTTTGACATTATAATCCAACGTTGAATTTTGGTTGTACTGAAAAAATATACCGTTAAAATACAAATTGATTTTTACAGTATACGATCCTACGGTACATATATATTATACTAAAAAAACTAGGTCGATTTTGACAGTACAGTTACGCTGCACTGCCTAAAACCATAAATAGAGTACTCATATAACGAGACAATATACTCTTGCATTACGTTGGTTAACTCAATTTAGTGAGAAAACTTAAGTAAATGATTCTTCTCTGCAAGGATATTTAAACGTGTAACTACTAAGTGATTGGCTTCATATAACACGTACGAGTGTATCAAAACTTTATATCTTGTTCAAGATTATATCTTTGTAAGCATTTTTCCTTGACGTTGTTAATCTCTTATAAGATGACGATGGGGTATACTATTCTTCATTTCCATACTTGGTTATTTGTTGGTGCTTACATTCCAACAGACGTCGCTTTCCACATTAATTATGTGAAAAATTCATTTTAAACTTCGTTTCTACCATTATACAATTCGATTGCACCCAATGAATTAAGTATATGAACCTAGCAGGAAACTGCACTGTCACATCATGGTAGTTTAAAACAAAAAAAATGTCCCTCCTAGCAACTTCCCTTGCCTAACAGGATCTCAAAAATGTTGTCATAAATTTTCTATTGCAACCACCAGCGGGAAATGCTGAACTACTTATGACTTTATGCTTCAGTATAGCATACAAGATCCGAAGATTCCGTCACAAGAAGCAAAACAATACCAAAAATTATCCCAATATAAAAAACGACAAACTATGATAAACATAATTGGCCAAAAAGTAATAGCTGTATGAATGATTACACTCAACTCACTCACAGTACATCAAAAATATACTTAATCCATTCAGGGGTATATAAAAAAATGTGTCCACCAACAAACCTTCCATATAACCAGAATAAAAACCCATGACAAGAAGAACTTATTGAAAAAATCATATAATTTAGGTTCGTTTCGTCATGGTGTTTTATGATGAAAAACAAATGTTATGTAAATAATATATTTTTTAGGTTTAAGAAATCAAGATCGTACAAGACGAGCCTAAACCAAGAAATGATCGTTCACGTCTTGCTTCAGTCATAAAGGTGGAGATGATGGGTTGATCTTAGGGGATGGAAGCAGAAAAGGTTGAGAAATCATTGTGTGATAAAATTGCAGTGTGTAGTTGTTGAACTATGGTGAAGGATAGATTTATGATTGTAAATCTGATTATCTTTGTGTTAGGAGCTGGGATAGATTTGTTTTTATTTTCGATAGATAAGATCATCTATTTATAGTCTTGTTGTGAATACACTGAATTCTCGTAAGTTGTGGAAGTTGTGAAGAGATGGAGAAGTGATGATCGTGGAGATATGGTAGAATCATGCCCACTATGTCAGGAAGATTATATGACCACTACTCCCTCATCCTCTTAACTGCTCCTACCCATTACTTTCTCATCATGGGTGTGTTGAGACACCGCACGTTGCTGTAAACCGCCAGACCAATACCCCAACGAGAATCCCATATGTGACATATTTGATGTCATGTAGAAAAATAGTGAAGTCATAGACTACTACTATTTTGGTTAAGTCAGAACAATAACCTCCTAAATTAGGGAGGCAAGTTGCTCATTCCACTAAGTGGTTAAGTAGATTGATCAATGTCAAGTCTAGTAAAACTAGTAAGTTTATTAGTGTATTGTATCGATATGAGTGTTGAGGTATGATAGGTTGTGAGTAGTGACGCCAAACGATAGCATTTGAGCAAGATGGGTGCTCAATAGTGGTATGAATGACCAATGGTGGAGTTTTAACTGATCTCAACTTAGAGGCCCACTTGTGGAAATATCTGTGCATCGAGGAGATATCTCATACTCGAGATACTCGTGAGTAATATAAAGGGATAATCCTTGTGAAAAGGAGTTGTTGTATTTTAATTTAGTTTAGTTTTCTCTAGGACTAACAAAGTCTAAGTGTGGGGGAATTTAATAAGTGTCTAAAACACCTTAATTATTATCAATTGGTTATGTTTTCTTTGTTATTTTTCTCGAAAATTTCGTATTTTACGTTTGTTTTGAGTTTAATAAGTACTTTGGAATCATGTAGAGGAAAAGAAGAAATTAACTAATTTGAGCAAAAACGGAAAAACGGTCATTTTATGGACAAGCACTAATGAAAACCTAGCCAAGTTAGGGCGCAATCAGATGAAGTCCAAGAAAGAGTGTTAAAGACAAACAACCTTTTTACTCTTGGTAGGTACGTCATTTTACATTCAGAACTGCCTATATCTAATGTGGGATGTCTAAATCCATTTCTATTTATACCTAAAATCTATGTCGATTTGTTGACCACTGTTGTATTTGATCGGTTCATATCAAGGTTCAAATAATAATGGTTCAAATGATACATCATCCCAATTGATATAACTAAGTTATTAGTATAATACGAAAAAAATGAGCAGAGAATCGGGAACTGAGTTCCGTTTATTATTGATTAGCTTTTCATTCTTCTAAGTACCCTTTACATCAAATTGAGAAAAATATTTATAGCCGTTTTACAACCTACTTCATGTATTGTGGGTACAACATAATTTTCCACGAGTCCACATATGTGGCATTTAGTTAGTATGCTAATCTTCTAAGTCAAAATCCTTATCACTTAAGGAAATATGGGTTGTGTAGGTCCCACTGAATATGTGGTAATCTATAAATTTTAAACTCCGACTTTATAACACTCCCCCTTGGATGACCACCATTTCAAATGTGATGCCTCATCAAAACCTTGCCAGAAAAATCCGATAAGACGAAATATGGTTGAATGAAAAAGAGTACAATACTTGGAGCTTTAGTGTGGTGTTGTATGTTACGTACTTTCTCATTTATCTAAACATCGCCAGGAAAACTACTTGGGACAAAACCTGAGCTCAGTATGAGGTTGGTCACCACCACGTGTTTTTTTTTTTTTGTTAAAATTGCTTCAGGAAAACCGCTTGGGATAAAATCCGTACACTTAAATCTCATATTAATATTAATGATGCTGGTCATTTTTCTTCGTTAAAATCTTTTCAGGAAAAACCTTGTGCGGTAAAAACCTGAAACAAATAATACAAGAAGTTATCCGATAATCGTATCTTAGAAACTCTATGGATATACATCTTATTAGATGGTGATCACTGTTCTAAGTTTTTATCTCATTGAAAACCTCGCCCAGGAAAATCCCAGAGGGACAAAACCTGAACGTAGGAAAACATGAGTTCTCAGAACTGGGATGGACTCGTAGGTGTTGCCTCGTTAAAACCTTTCTCGGGAAAACCCAAAGGGACAAAAACCAGGACGAAGGAAAAAGAATACAACATCCCGAACTGCGTGTAACACTGGACTCGCATGCCTCCTTAAAACCTTGACAAGGAAACCCAGTGGAAAATACCTTGACTAAGGAAAAAGAGTGCATCATAAAAGTCCAACGTGTTCAATATCCATAGTCTTCCATATATTTACTCCCCCTGATGAATAATCTTCCCATTTTATCATTATGTTGGATAATAGTGCATAGAGATCATGAACCATCTTATAGTGTCTTCAGCAACTTTCTTTCCCCGAAAAATTTGTCTGATTTTCCTCTGTGCAATTTCATAATGATTCTCCACTAGCTTTGTCTCCATTTTATCATTATGTTGGATAATAATGCATAGAGATCAGCAACCATCTTATTATTCTCCACTAGCTTTGTCTGAACAATCGTAATCGATCATAGGAAGAACTAGTATCCTCTACTATCAGCAAATTAGCTAAGAAAATGTTTAGTTGCTTTGAAAAACCTTCTAAATATCAAAACTTAAACAACCAGATCTGCTTTCTTTGTGGGAGATACTATGCGATCTTTTATATAAAAGACCAAGTTTAATGGTACCACGAAGATGAAGGAGTTTTTTTCGGACCAATGTCTCGATATTGGTGCTGGGTAGAACTATACTTACATGTTTACACAATCCCAATATCAGGCAATATAACATATTTCAGCTACTGTACCATTTAAACTTCTTTGGTGTAACACATACCACAAAGTGATACATCTCCTTTGTTGAGATGTAAACCAATCAATCTTAAAAGTAAGAGATCACATAACTGCAATGTGCCAGTTTGTCCATTTAAACATGTCTAAACCCTTAAAGTTGGAAAAATTAATAGAATGCCAGCTACAATGCTCAACTAACATATTGAAACCTTGTTTTACTGAGATTTTACATCTCGAACTCCTGTTTAAAGCATTTTTGTGCTTTGGAGCTTTTCAGAAGTTCCAATCAAATTGATATTTTATTCATCAAATCTAGCAAATGCAGAGTTCATGGGAACATGAGATGGTTCACACATTTCCAACTTAATGAATATTCATTTAGATGATTATACCACATTAGCCTAAATCATTTCAATCCATGCAAGGCTCGATTAAGCTTTATATGACATGCTAATTCTGCTAATAGCTGAAAATCTTCAGGAATTTTTATATAGATATATGTATCTTATCTTTCATACAGATGCGCAGTAACCACGTCTTTTAGATGCATTCCGAGTCCTTCAAGGACTACCATACTTAATTAAATACCGAAAAGGTATTTTCATCTAATACATGGAATATGCTTCTTTGTAATCCATCTCTTGTTTATGTGAAAAACTTTGTGTCATTAGTTGAATTCATTTTTTTCACTATGCGCAAACACCTAATTACCCATATGACCTATATTTTCGGATGTCAGGACTGCAAACACCAGCTTGCGGCCAAGTATAACACATATTACTGAGTGTTCAGACTGCAGTTTGATAGACACATTTTAGTGTCTAATTTGCACCTTAATTTCTAATG
>JAJJMC010027464.1:5241892-5323464 GCA_023531435.1 Papaver californicum | reverse complement strand
TCGCTGGGTTGACTCGCTGGCTCGCTGGGTTGACCCGATCCAGCTCAGCCCGATCCAAGGGTGCCCCAATCCAAAGTGTGGGTGCCTTGATCCATTTTCCCGGGTGCCTCTAACACTTTTTGAGCCAATTTTTCCACAAATCTTTATTCTTCTAATGTACCTACAAAAGCATAAAAACACGTAATAGACACAAAATCGAATACTAACTCACTAGAAATTAAGGTGCAATTTAGACACTAAAATGTGTCTATCAACACACACACACACAAAAAAAAAAAAAATAAAATAAAATAAAATGGTAGGACGACTTTCTCATCAAATCTGCAAATCTTTTTGCAGTAGCAACCGCAGTGGAATACAACACTCCCCCAAATAGAAACATGACAATGGTTATACCATTCAATAAATGCAAATGAGCAACAAAGTTACTTACCATCAATGCCCAGAGCATTACGAAAATGATACAATATCAATAACTGAAATAAAAGCTTCATTCAGAATCTATGCGAATATAGATACACAGTTATCACTCAGGTGATATGTCGAGTCATTTATGACTACAAGACTATGCTTCCATCAACCTGATTAAGTACCTGTGGAAACTCATTGTCAAAGGGTGGCGTTGTATACAATCGACCTTAATTTTCTCATCACGCTTTTTGGTAAGTATCAAATTTGTAACTGATGCTAGGACTACGGTCCTAAAAGCGTATACAATTGAGAAAATAACTCAGTATGGACTGAGGTCCATATTTACCAACCATATAAACTTCGTCGATAATTCCTTTGCAAAGGGGGATATTGATCCATAATGATTTCAGTAGCTACTCTGAATATTATCGACAACCAGTTTATCAATCAGTTAATAGCGATCTTACACTATTCTCTAGAGTATGAGGATATTCTAATCCATTGGTACCAAATTTCAGTATGCCGATATTTTTCTCCATGAGATATCAACACAACTTTTATGAATATGCTCCTCGTCAGGAGACATGAACTCATCACTCGAAGAGAATATGAACGTTATCTGATTAGATTGGTATACCCCCATATTAGAGGTTTTCGTCATGCTTGTAAGCATATTTTCAGACGAAAAAATCGTTGCGATTCTATGGCCTGCCTTGCAAGGACTTTTACTTATGCGGAATCACACTAGCGTACTCCTGTCAAATCTAGCAACATAGTAATCTCCAACACCTTATGCACTTATTGGTGCGGGAATTTAGATAAGACATAATTGGAATTAACCAATATCGTCGACGATTCTCCCCCTGATCTTCAGGTGGGAATTTCTCATCAACAGTACCAATCAAGGTAGAAACTGAGTACTGACACGATAACATAACCCAAGAGAGATAACTGATTAGGTTCCCTCTCTCGTTCATTTTTCAGCTGGAATAATTTTGAGAGTTTAGCCATGTAAAATCAACAGTAAACTGTAAAAATAAGTTCTATGAACATAGACACTATATAAATATCACTCACAGTCCTGCCAAGACGTCCAATAAAAATTAACAGTAATGAACTACACTTCAGGTGCACATACCGTGTCTTTTATGCCACAACGATAGCAGAGCTCAACCATACTCAAAGATAGCTTATTCAACCAATTATTATGCTATCATTCCGTATTTCTTCATTTCTAGTAGTACGGTGCTTATCAGGTCCTTAAACCCGAAAACTCATTGTGGTTCCCATATTAAAATATGCCTACCATATTATGCATTTTCCTCATTTGTCGTGTCTATCAATTCGTTAAAAATAGACTTATTTGCATAGTTACTGATGCAAATTTAATTTACCAATTTGTGATTTTCGGTAATAGCTTAGGTGACGAGAAGACTAGATATTAACTCTTAATATCATTTAAAGAAATACAACACTCATTAGCGCTCGATGTTTGTTATCTACGAGGCGCAGTTACTATACGCAGCTCTTGTTGTTATCTACGATGTGCATAATATGCACTAGCATTTTAAAGCTCGTCGATGCATATAAGAGACGCATATTATGCATACCGTAAAACGCACAGAAGCATATAAGGGTGCAAAGATTTTACGGCTCTCCTTATTGCTCGCCGTAGCATTTTATATGATGCATATATCTTATCTAAATTAAAGTCAAACTATGTACCACAAAATGTGTGTTTAAACAACGAAGAAAATTTTATTTTCTACACTATCCAAAAAGGACACGGAAAAACCTTTCATTATTCAATTAATGAGGAAAATAGCAAATGCTGTAAAACTCAAATATTTGGCTAAATTCGAAAATTGAACAATATCACAAATATGAGTTATTTAAAAAGATACATATTCAAATATCTCTTCTTATACCGCAATAATTATTTACGTTGCTAACAACATATATAAGGCGCAGTTAGAAGTCTTATTTCTTTTAAAATCATTTGTTTTTGTTTTAGCAAGTCCTAATAAAATAAGAAATCAAGTTAGATATATATATAAAAAGGGTATATACTATTTAGACATAGTTAAATCAAATAGGGTAGAATAAAAAAAAAAGTATCCTTTATCATATCATCGCTCTTGTATGCCTATATGTATAGAGCAATTCGTGATAATAACATGTTGTATTTGATCGGTTCATATCAAGGTTCAAACAATAATGGTTCAAATGATACATCACACCAAATGATATAACTAAGTTATTAGTATAATACAAAAGAAATGAGAATAGAATCGGGAACTGAGTTCCTTTGTTATTGATTAGGTTTTCATTCTTCTAAGTACCCTTTACATCAAACGGAGCGAGCTATTTATAGACGTTTTATAACCTACCACATATGTGGCATTTAGTTCGTACGCTAATCTGCTAAATCAAAATCCTTATTACTTAAAGAAATATGAGTTATGTAGGTCCCACGGAATATGTGGTCATCCACAAATTTTAAACACCGACTTTATAACAACAACTATATTTTCTCTTCTCTTGGAGCTGTCGCTGCAACCACATCACGTCCGCAAGTTTACAAGGGCCCAATGTTTCAGAAATTGAGAATTCAAGACAGAGAAGAAAAGAAGGAGTATTAAACAAAAATTAGATTTGTGCCCGTATTACACATCGGATATATTAAATTTATTTTTATATTTTACTTTTGTTATCGTAAATTATAAGATTATTATAAATGATATTGTGCATTATACGATAAATTAAATATATTTTTGATTGAGTGTATGTATACCCCGTGACAGGAATTGTCCACATAGCTCAGTTGCCCCCCAAACCTAATTTAGTCTCTGTAAACATATTTTAGCCTTGATAAGTTCAAAAGGACTCCCAAGACAATATTGCACCCTTTGTCTAGTTATGGCACGGGTAGGAAAGATTATTTCCCACACATTCCTACAAACCAAGCTTCGCTCCATCCCTGTGAGAGCTGACTTGAAGAGGTGAAACTCAATTTCCATTCTTTAACTAGATTATTAGACTTTAATTGAATAATTCTATAGTTGCCTGTGATATTGCATGATTTCAGGCATGATACGATGATCCCGTGTTACCCGTCGAGTGATTAAAAAAATCCAAATTTTATTGCAAACGTTTGCTACGCACCGACTCCGATGCAAATGATTTACACTGTTTTCTCATGTTCACTAAGGGAGGCTTCGCAGCGCACCCGTCTTAGTGAGAGTTCCAATAAACTACTGTCTAATTAATATCCAATAGACTAATAATTAAGATGAACACTATGTAACTAAAAAAAATTAATACTTGTAAACTTTATTAAATAGCCGATAATTCTGAGTTAACATGAATAGAACTAAGCATTATTTTAAGTAAAATAGTACTTAATAGGTTATTTTTTGATAAATATAAAATTTTGATACCCTTTGATAATCAATATATTGTGGAAACATCTAATATATAAATTTTGGGGGTTATGTTAAGCCATTTGTTCAATATCTCTAATGAACTTGTTTTACATTCCTTTTCTTGATAAGATCATACCTTCAAGTTTTTCGGGAGCTCTCTTATAGACCTTCGATACCTTAAAATTATATGATTAGCTTGTTATGTTGCATTCTGAAATTAATAGTTGTAATACGAAGGTATAGTTCGAGGGAGAACATTTTAAACTGTTATCTCTTTTATTGATGCCAAGGTTTCTCTGCCAACAATTTTGGATGATAAAAGAAAGAAATGGTCATGAATCTGGTAATCAATATGAAATTAGTAATTTTTGGATGGTCAAGCAGGCATGTATGAAAATATCTATTTTGTCGCATATTCCTCATATATCGTTCATTTTTATTGTCGTTAATGATACATATATTTAAAGTAAAATCACCATGATTTGATGCACATTGGTCATTACAAACCTTTAAAGATACCACAGACAAATGGGGTAAAATTTCAAAATTACATATGAGAAACTGAAAGGGGTAAAATTCAACTGCAAATTTATTGATGTAATTAATTTTGATGCTGGAATAAATTCTATATAACACTTTCATAGATCTATCAGGGACGTTTTAACTGTAGCGTAAATTGTGTATATTCACTGCTTCACACATCTTTTTAAGACAATTGAATCATCTTAATTCGGAATTACCTTGAGATTAGGTTAGTTTTTTATGAGCCACATAGATGGATGTATGACGCTAGTTTTGCACTGCATATTGCAGACCTAATATTGACATAGGAAGCATGTAAGGTTTACGCCTACCCAAATAAATAATTGTGCCATCTGTGGGAGTCGAACCCACAACTACATGGTTGAAAACCATGTGCTCTGCCAGTTGAGTTAAGATAGCAAATACCATCGCCTAATGCAAGTGGGGTTTGATATAACGGGACTTAATAAAATAACACTTGATGCATAGGCATAAAGGAATAACAAACATAGAACTTACCTTAAGATTACCGATAACACGTAAGCAGTCATTCTTCAGAAACAAATTGATGTGCAACCTTCCCCCTTTGAATAAATAATGTGTATAGCTTTTGAAAGTCGATTAAACCCCCATTAAGGAACCTGATAGCCAAGAAAATACCAACTATATGAACCTTTTTCTTAAGCAAATAACAAAATCTTAGCAAAAGAATTTTCTTATCATTAAACCAAAATAAAAAGAAAAATAAACAACATATTATAACTTCTCGTGACTAAACTCGTCCAAAGATGCAAACCTTGCCACTTTATCATGTTTCTTTAACTCTACCTCCACTTCAAATGAAGTTTACACAAAATAGATGGAATAAGTCTAAGATATCCACCCTTCATCATGTTGCAACAAAAGTAAATGACAATTCCATGTATTAGTTAAATAAGGATCTTGCATGGAGGAGTTAAGAAATCATTCTAAACTTTCCAACCCAATCAAAATAAATGATATTTTGAGATCTAGTACAACCACATAAACCACCATATCTACGGAAAAAAATCATTAATCAACACAGTTACCAGTAATCGTCTCATTCTGAACGATTTACAAATTATACCTGTGTTGTCGCAATACGTCTGTGTTTTCCAGGCTGTAAGGACATTTTCATCTATTCACCCCCCCTAAAAACACCAAAACCACATGTTGTAATAAGTCTTCCAATTCAGAAAATTCAGCAGCCCGGGTCGGTGGAAGTAAGTGATCAGTTTATCTTCATTTCCATAAGAAGCTTATGCAGAACTTTATAGGTACTAGTAACCCACTAGAATTAACATATCGGATGGGACCAAGAAGCCGATTCCGAGACATAAAATTAATTAAAGAGAAGGATTAAGAAAAGATTATAAAAAACAGTTGATTACAGATCAACAACTGTATTGCCATCTCATTCCTCTGGGTAGAGATGTTTCTCTGTTGAGGTAATCACCTGACTCTCTTCTAACCACTTCTCCTCATACTTTTACTTCATTATCCAGTTTCGGTGGACTTCCATTTTGTTAACATGTATAATGTCCTGTAGCTAGATATAAATAAGATTAATCAAGCTACATAAACATTTCATCAAATTCTGAAAGTAAAACAAAAGGCAAGCAACATACGCGTAATTCTAATAAAACTCAAAAAACAGAATATTACAAATGAACGTGGTAAAATACTCTTACACTACCCTTGGAGAAGGAAATTAATTGGAATTGTATAGTTAATCCCAAGCTTAGACTGTTTATCAATGGCATTGTTAACTACGCGATTAGATGATAACTTCGTAAGAGAAGATTTAATCTCATCTTCCAAGGGATCCCGTAAGCCGCCACTAGTCTAAGCCAAAAAAGAAAAAATTGACACAATTAAAAACAAGTTTATTATCACATCAATCCAACATTTTCAACCTACGGAAGTGACTAATTAATTGATAATCGTCATTTCTATTATTAATTTTCAACAAAATCTTGACAACAGTACTAAAAGCTATCGATTGGTTACCGGTGATGTGATATTTGTAATTATCATTGGGAGGTTTCGAACAGATGGTTATTCACTTTCACAGGATGATAGGATGAGGAATATTCTTTGTTTTTTTATACCACGACTGATCCTGAAGTTCTTCAATCCATTTTTTCATAACTAATATGGGTCCTTTACCTCTTGTGTTGTTTTCTAGGTCATGTGCACATCTCTATCAGTTTTGCAATCTAATCACAACACTTGTTCACCTTAATAATCAATAGAAGTTGCATACAGATAAACAAAATAATGTTTGATACAAACCATTTGTTTTCATAGGCATGGGTTTGACTTAGAGATAAATATCCCATTTCCATAAAATAGAAACTTCAATGGGGTTCTTGTTTTGTACTATAACCTTAAATTTTTTTGGTTTCAACCGACAACCACATTGTAATGTTGATTGTATCAAATGGTTCTTAAAACCTTAAAATAGATTTCAATGGTGAATCATATATACTTAAATTCAAATCATAAACTGGGATAAAGAAAGAGAAGATTACTTATTGAAATTCCCTTCACACACTGGCACTCCCCACACAACATCCTGTTGGAGAATATTCCTGTAACAGTGAATAAACCAAACAGAAACTTGAAAAGAGTTAAGGGTTAGAACAGATAACACACTTCAGACAATCACACAAGCACAGAGAGATGGAGTCGCCTGTTCAACAGACTGCCCTTAACTCGATATTTGTTAGGTACACCTTTGGAAAAGTGTTGCTATACCTTTAGAGATGAAAAATCGGATCCAGGATAAAACCACCTGATAACAACCCAGTTAGCAAGACTCGTTGGCAACGTTGTGAACTTAACAGTAGAAGAAGATGAAAATAAACTAGTGCGCATACAAAGCAAGAAGAGGGGAAAAATCGTCAGGTCAGTGGGTGCGACTGGGGTAAGTGAAAATATGATTTTTGTTTTTCTTTTAAAGAAGAAGAAGACTGTTGAGTTTTTCAAACGGTCAAAATTCATTCAATTAAATATATTTAATTCGAGATATTTAATTAAAAGATTTTGTTTATTAAACCTGATTTAATTTTATAAATACAAAACGGTAAAATATTTAATGTATAGAATTAAAATATAAAACCGTTAGATCTTTGATGGGTACACGTATGCACTCGCAGGCACACGCCAAGGCTCGCGCCAAGGCTCGCGCCAAGGCTCGCACGAAGGCTCACGCAAGCTCCGCAAGCCCGCGGCCCGCGGTGCTTCGGTGCGAAGCACCGCACATGTGTGCATTTGCCCACTAGTCCATTTCCTAAGTCCATATCCAATCTTCTAGTTCTTTTTCCTTATATAGAACGTTTGTGGTAATAAGGATAAACTTCCTCCTTGGTTTGCGCAATATGGGACAAACCAAAGGTTTCTCATTCACTAAGAAGTGAAAATGGATGGCTCAAATTTTTCCACCCCAAGTTTGGACTAGTTACCCTAGGTCCCTTTAAGATATATTAAGTAAAAAAATTAATTTTAAGTAAGAAATCTATTTTTAATTCTAACAATCCCCCACATGAATGAAGAAAGCGATAAATCAGAAAACCGGAAAACGAGAAATACCTCTTAAGCAATAGTTGTCCATAAGGAATTGAACCTCTGGTTAGTGAGAAGTACCAGAACTACTTGATGGACCATGAACGCGATGTCTTGAACTTCCATAGTTTGGTGTAATTCATCAATAGCTCTTTACGCGAGATATCTCTCAAGAGTGCCGCCGTTGTGTCCGTTTTGGCCCTGGACATATCCCGTTTCTCAGAATGCTCTAGAGAATCAGCTCAATTCTCATAGGAAGCGACCCACTTCCTCATTCAGATAGGTGAGTTCTATCAAGAGTGTTAACTGCTACACCCCATTTCAATCTTAAATTGAAACTATAGAACTCATTAAGACTTAATCATAAGTCATCCTCACATGCAGTCACACTATCACGTCTACATCATAGGGAAGGGACATAGAGAATAATTCCCTGATAGTGTTTAATTTTTACCCGTCACAAATTAGTTGTCTCATTCAAAACCTTGATCTTGGAATCTCCAGTTAGCAAGGTTGAGTATCCTTCATGGCAAGTTTTAATTTATGAGCTTAAGTCCCATCCCCCTCGATGCATTACTAACTATCTCCTTGGACATGCCTTTCGTCAAAGGATCCGCGATATTCTCCTTAGAACTCACAAAGTCAACAGAAATAACGCCAGTTGAGATTAATTGTTTTAGAGAATTGTGTCTTCTCCTAATATGAATAGATTTTCCGTTATAATTGTTGCTTTTAGCATTAGCTATTGCAGCTTGACTATCACAATGTATAGATATAGCTGGAACAAGCCTATGCCAGAGAGGAATGTCTTCTAAAAAACATCTTAGCCAAGCGGCTTCCTCTCCTGCTTTATCTAACGCAATAAACTCGGATTCCATAGTGGATCGAGCGATACAGGTCTGTTTGGAACTCTTCCAAGACACTGATCCACAGTCTAGAGTGAATACGTATCCACTCGTAGACTTAGACTCCTCTGAGTCTGCTACCCAGTTTGCATCACAGTATCCTTCGAGAACAGCGGGGTGTCTTTCATAACTCAAACGGTAGTTTAAAGTGTATTTAAGATACCTCAACACTCTGAAAAGTGCATCCCAATGCTCATGTCCTGGATTACAGGTATACCTACTTAGTCTACTCACAACATAGGCAATGTCTGGTCTTGTGCAGTTCATTAAATACATCAGACTTCCTATGACTCGTCAATATTCAAGTTGCGAGACTCCATTGCCTTTGTTTTTCTTGAGTTTGCAATAAGGGTCAAATGGAGTACTTGTAGGTTTACTATCAAACTGGTTAAATTTCTTAAGAACTGATTCAACATAATGAGATTTACTAAGACTGAATCCATTAGACTCCTTTCTAATTTTTCATACCTAGGATTACATCAGCGGGACCTAAGTCTTTCATGTCAAAGTTCTCACTCAACATGTTCTTAGTGGAATTAATGATTTCTAAGGTGGTGCCTAGTATAAGCATATCATCAACATACAAGCATACAATCACACATGCATCATTTATAGATTTATTGTACACACATTTGTCAGCTTCATTTATTTTAAATCCACTAGAGAACATTACATGATCAAATTTTCCATGCCATTGTTTTCGGTGCTTGTTTCAAGCCATATAAAGACTTTTTAAGTCTACACACTTTGTTTTCATAACCCTTCACTACAAAGCCTTCGGGTTGGTCCATATAAATTTCTTCATCTAATTCACCATTTAGGAACGCAGTTTTTACATCCATTTGATGTATTTCTAGGTTATGAATTGCAGCGATTGCAATTAGCATCCTAATGGAAGTAATTCTAGTGACAGGTGAATAAGTGTCAAAGAAATCTACACCTTCCATTTGTTTATAGCCCTTAGCTACTAGTCTAGCTTTATACTTTTCCACAGTTCCATCTACCTTACGTTTTCTCTTGAAGATCCATTTACAGCCTATGGGTTTGCACCCTGGAGGTAAATCTACTATCTCCCAGGTTTTATTCTGAACAATAGAATCCATCTCACTAATAGTGGATTCTTTCCACCATGGAGCTTCAAACGAAGTCATGGCCTCTTTATAGGTTTGTGGATCAGTTTCAACTAAACAGGTTATGAAGTCTGGCCCAAAAGATTTTTCTATTCTAAGTCTTTTGCCTCTTCTAGGTTCATAAACAGATTCATCTTCTTCTATCGGTAAAATATGGCTAGAAGAAGGGACATCTAGGGGATCATCACATATCATGCGAGATTCAGATTTCAACGGAAACACATTTTTAAAAAATGTAGCATCCCTAGATTCCATAATGGTGTTCACACCAATTTCTGATTTTTCAGAACTCACAACCATAAACCTATAAGAAGTGGTGTGTTCGGGATATCCTATGAAGACACAATCAAATGTTTTAGGTCCTATTTTAGTCCTCTTAGGTGGAGGAATAGAGACCTTGGCTAAGCATCCCCACACTTTGAGGTATCCATAAGAGGGTTTTTTGCCTTTCCATAATTCATACGGTGATTTGACTGATCCTTTAAGGGGCACTCTGTTCAGGATATAGCAAGCTGAGAGGACGACCTCCCCCCATAAGTTCGTCGGTAGTCCTGAACTGATTAACATGGCATTCATAATCTCCTTAAGGGTTCGGTTTTTCCGTTCATCCACTCCATTAGATTGTGGTGAATAAGGAGGAGTTACCTCATGAATAATGCCATGTTGTGCACAAAAGTCTCCTATAGGGATTACATATTCACCCCCACGGTCAGATCTAATGGTTTTAATTGTGGTGTTCAATTGGTTTTCTACTTCTAATTTATATAATTTAAATGCTTCTAAAGCATCATCTTTTCCTTTAAGCAAGTAAATATGACAGTATCTAGTACAATCATCTATGAAAGTGACAAACCATTTTTTACCACCTCTGGTTTGGATTGATTTCATATCAACTAAGTCTGAGTGAATTAACTCTAAGGGATTAGAATTTCTTTGGACATTTTTCTTAAAGGGCTTCTTTGCATATTTTGATTCTACACAAACTTCACATTTATGTTCATATTCCAAATTTAATTTTGGAATGCATCCAGAGTTTGCCAATTTGTTCATTGATTTATAATTTACATGACCAAGTCTACCATGCCAGATATTCAATGAGACAACAACATAAGAAGAATCAATTTTATTAACTTCAACAGAGGTTACAAATAATTTGTATAGGCCTTCAGCCTTATAGCCCTTTCCCACAAAATCCTTTCCCTTAGTGATAATCACTTCCCCAGACTCAAATACAATCTCAAAGCCCTTATCATCTAGCACCACTTGAAACGAGATTCTTGCAGATGCCTGGTACATGTAAAACTTCATTCAATGTGAGGATTTTCCCAGAGGAGAGCTTCAGCGAAACTTTTACTTTTCCTGCAACCTGTGCTGCAGATGAATTACCCATATAGAGTTTTTCTCCTTCTCCTACCGTCTGATAGGAGGTGAACATGTCTTTACTTCCGCAGACATGTTTGGTAGCTCCAGATTCTACCCACCAGTCTCTCACATTAGTAACTAAGTTAACCTCAGACACCGTGCCAGAAAAATGATTTTTACTACTTTCAACTAAATTTACATTTGTTTTCTTAAAATTCGCATCTTTGCGTTTTCTACAATGAATTGTCATATGGCTAGACACACCACAAACATATCATGCTCCCTTAATTTTACCAATAGCAGATTTTGGTTTTTGAAAGGTACCTTTTCTTTGCGGGCCAGGCTTGCGCTTGTTGTGGTCCTAACTTAGATTAGCAAATTTTTGTTCGATAACGTGAGCTTTGTTTGACATGTCTCTTGCAGAAGAAACATTCTTGTCCTTGAACACAACAATTCTTCAACTTGGATTTTTTTTCCCAATTCTACCATGGAAATTTCACCAGTTTCATGCCTTAGTCTTCTCTTGTATTCAGCCCAGGAATTTGGCAATTTTTCAATAACAGCATAAACTTGAAATGTTTCGTCAATAACCATTCCTTCAACAATTATTTCATTAATAATTTTTTGCATCTCCAGAAACTGATCAACCACTGATTTATCATTCATCATTTTATATTCCAGAAAACATGCAACCAGGAATCTTTTACTTCCTGCTGTTTCTGTTTCATATTTATCTTGTAGTGCAGTCCATAAATTGTAAGCATTGAAATTATCCTTAGCATTGTAAAAATCATATAAAGCATCTTCTAGGCAGTTTAAGATATGATTTTTGGCCATGTAATTACTTCTCTTCCAACTTTCTAAGTCCTGTAAATTTTCAGGTTCATTCAGAGACTCATCAAACGGCTTCAGAACCATATCATCTAGCATGTGGAAACTCAGGAAAAATAACATTTTTGACTGCCATCTCTTGAAGTCCTTTCCAGAAAACTTATGAGGCCTGTCAACATCAGTCTTCACCATTGTTACAGAAGTAAAATTTTGAAATTAAACAAATATCGAGTTAAAAATGTTGGAGAATATTCCTGTAACAGTGAACAAACCAAACAGAAGCTTGAAAAGAGTTAAGGATTAGAACATATAACACACTTCAGATAATCACACAAGCACAGAGAGATGGCGTCGCCTGTTCAACAGACTGCCCTTAACTCAATATTTGTCAGGTACACCTTTGGAAAAGTGTTGCTATACCTTTAGAGATGACAAATCGAATCCAGGATAAAACCACCTGATACCAACCCAAATAGCAAGACTCGTTGGCCCTTTGTGAACTTAACAGTAGAAGAAGATGAAAATAAACTAGTGCGCATACAAAGCAAGAAGAGGGGAAAAGTCGTTAGGTCAGTGGCTGCGACTGGGGTAAGTGAAAATATGATTTTTGTTTTAGACTGTTGAGTTTTTCAAACGGTCAAAATTCATTTAATTAAACATATTTAATTCGAGATATTTAATTAAAATATTTTGTTTATTAAACCTGATTTAATTTTATAAATACAAAACGGTAAAATATTTAATGTATAGAATTAAACTATAAAACCGTTGGATCTTTGATGGGTGCACGTATGCACTCGCAGGCACACGCCAATGGTCACTCCAAGGGTCGCGCCAAGGATCGCACGAAGGCTCACGCAAAAGCACACGCAAGCTCCGCAAGCCCCGCAAGCCCGCGGCCCGTGGTGCTTCAGTGCGAAGCACCGCTTATGTGTGCATTTGCCCACTAGTCCATTTCTAAGTCCATATCCATTCCACTAGTTCTTTTTCCTTATATAGAACGTTTGTGGTAATAAGGATAAACTTCCTCCTTGGTTTTCCCAATATGGGATAAACCAAAGGTTTCTCATTCACTAAGAAGTAAAAATGGATGGCTCAAATTTTTCCACCCCAAGTTTGGATTAGTGACCCTAGGTCCCTTTAGGATATATTAAGTAACAAAATTAATTTTAAATAAAAAATCCATTTTTAATTCTAACACATCCCAGTAGCTAATGGCACTCAATAAAAAGAATAAATAAGGATATCAGTAAAAGGTATGTGATGGCTTATAAGGATACAAAAAATGGTTCATTTGAAGACCATCAACAATGCAACATCCTAAGAACCAAAACAATAAAAAGTAAGAACCAACAAAACCAAAACAACAAAAGTAATTATTCATGAATGACTACCGGAAAAATTATTTATTGGTGTATGAACCAAAATCCCAGTGCAGAAGAATCAAGAACCCAATATTAGGTCTTTTACCATTCTTCTCATCTCATTGGTCTTTTACCATTCTTCTTATATAGGGGGTTCTCATAGTTGAAGGCTAACCCAAATATTGGATAAGGAATACCCTATAATAATAGCAAATACCTATATTACCCTTTACTATATAACCTAAACAAAAACCTATTAAAACCTAAACAAAAAACCCTTCTTCTTCCCAACCGTAAATCTGCTTCTCTTCAACTCTCCTTTCTCCCCATTTTCTTCTCCATCAAATTCATCGTCTTCGACTAATCGTCGATTCGAAAATTTATAATTGTCAATCAAACACTATAATAAAGATGACAAATTCTACTAAAGGTATAGAAGGTAGCAGTGATTTGAATCAAAATCAATCAAACGAAGAAAACCAAACTCATCAAGAAATTGAAGAACATACCGGTGGTAAAGGCAATCAAACTCCCCAACCACAACCAATGGTGTATATGAGGAATGATTCTACAATAACCCATGTTATTTTTCTCCTTTTTGTGACCGTAATGTGTTAGAATGATTGATTTTAAAGAAAAAAAATTAGGTTTCCAAAAACATTTACGGTTGGGTTTTGTTCAAATACCAACCGTAAATATAAGTTCTCAAGAACTTACGGTTGGGAATCCAACCGTAACTGGTTTTTTCTAAATTTTATGTTTAAGTTATTTCCAAACCCAACCGTAAATCAGGATAAAGGAGATGAAGATGAAAGTTTACGGTTGGTTCGATTCTGAACCAGTAAAACAAAAAATGGTATTTACGGTTGGGTTCGATTGTCAATTCCCAACCGTAAATTATCCTGGATAGTTCAAATTTTTTGGTGATTATTTACGGTTGGGTTCGATTGTCAATTCCCAACCGTAAATTCTTCTGGATAGTTCAATTTTTCTTGATGATTATTTACGGTTGGGTTCGATTGTCAATTCCCAACCGTAAATTCTCCTGGATAGCTTAATTTTTGTTTTGGTGATTATTACGGTTGGGTTCGATTGTCAATTCCCAACCGTAAAATCTCCTGGGTAGTTTAACTTTTTATTGATGATTATTTACGGTTGGGTTCGAATGTCATTTACCAACCGTAAACATGTTTACGGTTGTGTTTGATATATGTAACCCAACCCTAAAGAATTCTGAATTTTCAAATTTTTGGTTATTTGTGTTAAATTGTTTGGAAATTATCTAACTTGTGTTTTCAATATGTATTGATTGTATGTTGTAGGAATAATGATAGGGCAAAACCCAAGAACAAGAGGGGTAATAATTTAACACCGATTGATGACACTCCCACCCCTCGCCACGAAGTTCATTTAGGGGTAGATAATAGAGGCTTGAGAAAGAATGATAAGAAGAAGAAGAATTTTGAGGTAGGGGGTGGTAGCTTTAGACAAGAAGTACTACCTTAAGATGAATCCCATGTTTTCGAAGACTTCGAAGATCTACCGGTGGTGAATGGAGGTGCACTTGTGATTAGAGAACCACCACAAGAGGAAGAATGTGATGAAGAAAAGACGGACAGAGAACAATTTGTCGATCAAGGAAAAGGTAAAGAAATTGTTGTTGCTTCGCCTCAACCTCAAGTGAAAAAAAGAAATCCAAGGAAGAAACCTTCACCGAAAGGCAAGCATATTCTCAAAGGCAAAGACGTGTTGTTGCCTAAGAAGAAGAATGGAATACTTTGGGGTGAGGCCCCAGACAGGTCTGCAATATTATTTGGTTATCTGCATTCATGGGATGCCAAAGTTGCTGAGACTAGGGTATTAATCTAAAAACTTCTCTTGTTTTGTTAAATTTCCATTTGTTTAACTTCAAGTTATAACTGTTGGTACGATTTTGATTAAAAAAATTATTTTTATTCTTTGTAAGATCATACACAGGCCGTGAAGAAATTGGTTCGTCAAAGGGCTCAACATTGGCCGTTCGGTGAAGAATGTAAAGCCGTCCGTGTTATCGTAAATGGTACAGGGTTAGCTCCCGGAATTACCAATTCTATGTTGGAATATGACAGTGTTACCTGCACATCCTTCAGGTAACGTTATTGGCCTGAAACCGATACGTTTTATCTCCCATTCGGCGAGATGACAATAACGCCAGATAATGTCAAGTCAATTCTTGACTTACAAGTTGAAGGAAAAGCCGTGTATGAATATTTTGACAACAACATGTCTTGGAGTGATCTCTGTGTCCTTGTTAAAGACATACTTGGATGGGAGAAGACAGAAGCCGAGTTAGAGTTTAAACTGGCTGCTGGAGATAAACCGGGTGAAGTTCCGAAGAAAGGTTTAGGTATGACCAAGAAGATCTTGTTGCGTAGTCTGAGGGAGAAGTTTGGAGGAACTCTGCAATTGGAAAAGTTGCGTCAAACTTAGGGTTTGTTTTTGTGGGTGGATTATAACTTCTTGCGACAATATTCATATCTCAATTTAGTTAGAATGTATGAGAAAGTTTTTATCTTAAATTGGTCTAGCTAAATTTCATGTTTTATTTACAAAAATTTCAAGTTGGAAACCAAGCAAAGGAGAAATCAACTTAAATAACAAAACAACTAATTATTTACGGTTGGGTCCGGAAGTCCATACCTAACCGTAAAACAACCAGAACCATATTTCCTAAAGTTACGGTTGGTTTTTGAATCAAAACCCAACCGTAAATATTCCTGGACCCTTTTACAGTTGGGTTCGATTGACAATTTCCAACCGTAAATTATCCTAGATAGTTCAAATTTTTTGTTTTGAAGATCATTTACGGTTGGGTTCGATTGTCAATTCCCAACCGTAAATTCTCCTGGGTAGTTCAATTTTTTTTTGATAATTATTTACAGTTGGGTTCGGTTGTCAATTCCCAACCGTAAATTCTCATGTGTAGTTGAACTTGTTTTGTGTTGATTCTTTACGGTTGGGTTTTTGTTTGTTTGAATCACCCTGTTTACTTTAAATCTAGTAAAATTGAATGAATAAGTTTAAAAATTCGATTTTTAAACCCAAATTTGGAGTGCAAGGAAATACAAAAAATAAGGGTCCAGGAACATTTACGGTTGGGTTAGGACTCAAAAATCCAACCATAAAGTTGTAGGGAAAAAATGACAGGTTTACGGTTGGGAATCAAAAATCGAACCCAACCGTAACTGGTGCAACAAATACCCATGCACATAATGCATTACGGTTGGGTCCTGTGCTAAAACCCAACCGTAAAATTGTTACGATTTATTGTTCCGCCATGAAAATACGGTTACGGTTAGATTAGGATGAACACCTAACCGTAATTGTTAGTTACGGTTGGGTACGATGCTGAAAACCCAACCGTAAAACTGTTACGATTTGGTTTTCCGCGATGAAATTACGGTTACGGTTTGGTTAGGATGAACACCTAACCGTAAATGTTGTCTACGGTTTGGTTCGACAAGAAAACCCAACCGTAATGTTCCCTTAATCACAAAAAAAATCATACTTTTTTACTTAATTTCATCAAATTTGAGCCATAAAAAGACCAAGAGTTTAAGTTAGAGGTATACATGACTACTCTGGTTGAGTGAATCAAAATCTAGGGTTTTTAAAAAAATTATAAAAAATTCTCTTTCATTTCTTCTATTTTTTCTTCCCACCAAACCAAAAAGAAGAAAAATTTGATTTAATTTGATTAAGTTTAAGATTATTTTAGATTAATTATTATTTACCTAATCTATTAGTTAAGTAGTTTTACTAATATTAACTAAACAGGGGTAGTTTAATCATTATAAAAATATAATGGATACGGGGTTTTTGAAATTTATACCTAGTGTCCTTATTTTTTCTTCACATGAAAAGCCCCTCTATTGGAATGGGAAGCTCCTATATGAGGCTTCTAAAAGAAATGAAGTTCTAATGCATTAGGATGGTGATGATTAGTATTTTTGATTTGTGAAGTTTCTCAACATTCTTGGTTTGTGAAGAAACAGATGGTGATGGTTCTCGAGAACTACTTCGTATTTTACCTGTGGATCTCTAGATGCCCCATTGATTATTAATCAAATATGTAATGATAAGTATTTTTGAGGTTTATAGATTTGAACTTTATTTGATGAAGATGTAAATCCTAATCTCATTTGGGATCAAATTGAGAAACCCCTGCCTACAAAATCAAAAAACTAAAATAAGTAATAAATAAGAACTTGCAGGAGAAATTATAAGAAAATTAAAATAAAACAGATTAGGGATTGCCATAGCTCGTGTACGTCCCTAATTTGTGTCTCTGCTATGAATGCATGATAAAAATAAACTGCAAACGACAGATCATAGGATTCTCCATCACATGATGGAAGCCTTCTATCGAGAAATAAATAATGTATTGCTTGTTCACAGTGCTACCCATTTGTTAAGTCCATAGAGTTTGATAACAAAGTAAACCAAGGGAAAAAGAAAATAAAACAACAGGAAATCTTACTCATAGTTCTACATCCTCTCCCATACCAACCTCTATCCAAAACTGCAGTGTATATTTCTTTGCTAACTCACTTGGCCCTTCAATGTTCCTGCAGTTTGAGCTCCAACTTCATTTGATTGCTCCACAACATAAACATGGGTCATCATGGTCAAGACGAAGTAAACTGGTAATACCGGAGTGCTAATAAAATAAAAGCATCAAACTGAATGTGCACCTGTTTTGAGCGTTCGATAACCTGATCAGTTTCATCCATACGGTTCTCTTGACAAACTGTACTTCATCTCAATTACAAATATCACAATTACAGAATCGCCTCCAACAAAATTATTTCAAACTACAAATAATAGTCAATAGAAATAAAGATAAAAGTCATGTTGATGAGACTTTCTTCACATTTGGCCGTTACATTGAACATGATAGAAAAATAACCCTGATGAGCAGTACAGACAATAAGATGGAACAAATGAACTTTTGGAGTAATACTTAAGTTTCTCAAACTAGACAAAGCGACTTACTTTAAACAATAAAACTTATGTATTTACATCCTCTAGGTCCTCACTTTCAAGAATTGCCCTTAGGGTTGCTTCCACCTCTTTATCAAAATCATCATGGTTATCGAAGTCATAAATTTCACCATCACCTCTTAATTCACCCAACACTTTCATGTGCAAGTGCATGTGAGTATCAAGTTAATGTGTCAGTGAACGAAAAAATTCAGAAAATGGAGTGACCTCGTTACTAGTAGAAGATGACTTAAAGATTGAGATTAGAAGAAAATAAAGAACTCAACAATGTTATAGAATGAATGAATCTTGAATTCTACACAGAGAGAATGAATCTATTACTACCACCAAAGCTATTGCAAATGATTCACACCACAAAATGTTAGGGATTACAAGTTCTTATACAAAGAAGAAAACTGAATTCCTAAAACTAACATACACAACATTGAATGCTAACGTACACATTTTGATGACCATGACCACTTGGTGTAGCTGGCTGCACCATGAGCTTGACCCTGAACCCTTTGGCAGAGTTTTAAGTTGAGTGTAAACTGAGTGTAAGAAAGTCAGATATCTATTAGCCCCCCTCAAACTCTGGTCTGGACACAGGAAGCACACAGAGTTTGCTTCTTAGAAATGCAAATCTTGGGCCACTGAACCCTTTTGTAAAGACATCTGCTGATTGTTCTACTGTTGAGATATAAGATATCCTCAGTTCATTGGACCTGATTAATTCCCTTACAAAATTATGGTCAACAGATAAGTGCTTCATTCTTGTGTGAAACACAGGGTTAGAAGAGTAAGAAATTGCACTGATATTGTCACAAAAGAGTGTTGGTGTTGTTTCTAAGGGAAAATGCATTTCAGTAAGTATTTTTCTTACCCAGATTACCTCTGCCGTAGTATTTGCTAGGCTTCTGAACTCAGCTTCAGTGGATGATCTAGCTACTGTTGGTTGCCTCTTACTTGACCAAGATACCATGCTGTTGCCTAAGAACACTCCATAACCTCCAGTGCTTCTTCTTGTAACTAAGTCTCCTGCCCAATCTGCATCACTATAGCCCTTTAATGTGTGTTGACCTTCAGTAAAATGTAGACCATACAACTGTGCCCTTCACATATCTTAAGATTCTTTTTGCAGCTGTCATATGTTCTGTAGTTGGAGCATGCATGAACTGACACACCTTATTGACTACAAATGATATTTCTGGTCTTGTCCATGTTAAATATTGGAGTTCCCCCACCAAAGATCTGTAGAGTGTAGGATCAGAAAGAGGTTTGCCTTGCTTACTTTGCACCTTTAGGTTTGGTGGTACTGGAGAAGCACAAGGTTTGGCTCCAGACATATTGTGTTTCTCCAAAAGATCTAATGCATACTTAGTTTGGGAGAGACATAAAGAGTGTGCATTTCTCTTGACTTCAAGTCCTAAGAAATAGTGTAAGCTGCCCATATTTTTAACTGGAAAATATTTTTGTAACTTTCCAATTAGCTCATTGCAATGTAACTGTGAACTTCCTGTAATGAGTATATCATCTACATAGACTAGTATGTAAGTAAATGTTGAACCCATTTGTTGTATGAAGAGTGAGTTATCAGCAGTTGATAAAAAAAATCCAAAAGAGAGAAATACCTTTGCTAGCTTGGCATACCATGCTCTTGGGGCCTGTTTTAGTCCATAAAGAGATTTGTTCAACTTGCAGACATAATTTGGATTGGCTTGATCCACAAATCCTGGTGGTTGAGTCATGTAGATTTCCTCTGATAAATCTCCATGTAAGAAGGCATTGCTTACATCCAGTTGTGTAATATTCCAGTCCATGTTAACAACAAGAGTAAGAAGAACTCTAATAGTGCATGACTTGGCAACAGGACTGAATGTCTCAGTATAATCTATTCCTTCCTGTTAATGAAAACCCTTGGCAACTAGTCTTGCCTTGTACCTGGATATAATGCCATCAGGATTATATTTGAGCCTAAACACCCATTTACAACCTACTAAATTCATTGAAGGATGATAGGCAACCTTGGTCCATGTTTCTGCAGATTGAAGAGCATTGTATTCATCTGCAAGTGCTTGTCTCCATTATGGACACTTGCTTGCTTGTGTATAGCAGGTTGGTGTAATGGGTGGTATCTGACTAGAGATAAGTGTTGAAAAGGAGTGCTTGGTGGAGTAGGTTTTTCGTTTATGTATACCAGATTTGGCTCTAGTTTGCATGTTATGTGCATTGGGAATTACAGTTGAAATTGGGATCTCAGGTTCAGTTCCTGACTTAGTTAGGCATTGTTCACTAAAATGAGAATGAGTAGAGGGCATACCTGTTGAGTTGTTTGTTGAATTTGGTAAAGTGCACATTTCTTGATTTTGTGCAGAAGAACGGATGGTAGACATGCTGTCAGTTGAATTTTCTGATTCTGGCACTAATGGTAAGACTGATTTGATGTAGCTTGAGTTATCACCACATTTGAGAGAAAAAATATTCTCCCTGAATTGCACATGCCTTGAAACAAAGATTTTTCCAGTCTTTGTATCTAAACATTTGTAACCTTTCTGAAAAGAGTTGTACCCTACAAAAATACAAGCAATACTTCTTGGGTCTAGCTTATTAGTTGCATAAGGTCTTAACCAGGGATAACATAGAGACCCAAAAGACCTCAGATAGTGATAGTCTGGCATCTTTTTATGTAATGCTTCATAAGGTGTTTTTGAGTTTAATGCTTTTGTGGGAAATCTATTGATTGTGTAGTTAGCTGTTGCAAAAGCTTCCACCCAGAATGTTGCACTTAAGCCAGACTGTATGAGTAGAGTTCTGCCAACATCTACAATGTGTTTGTGTTTTGACTATGCATCTCCATTTTGTTCTGGAGTATGTGGAAATGTCATCTCATGTCTGATTCCATTGTGTGCTAGATAAGTGGTGAACTGATTGTGAATGAATTCACCTCCACCATCTGTTCTTATTGTTTTGATGCAATGTTGTTGTTGTTTTTCAATGAACATTCTAAAGTTAAAGAAAATTTCCTTGAATTCAGATTTGTCATGTATGGAAACAACCAACAATATTTTGTGAAATCATCTTTTATTATTGCATAACACTTGTAACCTTCCCAAGATGTTACAGGACTGGGACCCCAAAGATCCATATGAAGAAGCTCTAAAGGTTTTGTGCTAAAACTATCTGAGTCAGTAAAAGATAACTTATGTGATCTTCCTAGAGCACAAGCTTCACAGTTTATTTGATTGCTAACAATTGTAGGTAATTCAAGAATTCTAGAAATACATTGCATATTTTTGAAAGAAGTATGTGCTAATCTACTGTGCCAAATTGTAGATGATATGCTTGAAGCTGCTACTGTCAAAGCTTTATTTAGTGACTGATGTAAGAAGTGAATTGGATATAAGACATTGCTATGTGGTCCTTGCAAGAGTGTTCTCCCAGATGCAAGGTCCTTGACATAAAATCCATTGGAAGTAAAGGTTATTGAACAGTTATTCTCTGTTGTAAACTGATGAACTGATAATAAATTTTGTGTTGCCTGTGGTACTAGAAGAATATTGCATAAATTGAAGAAATGAGTTGGTGTAGATTTAACACAAGAACCTGAGTGAGTAACGGACATACCTGCTCCATTAGCTACTTGTATTTTATCTGAACCTTGATATGGAACTGATGCTTGCAGTTCTGATTTGTCAGATGTTATATGTGTTGTTGCACCACTATCCATAAACCATGGATTATCATTTGCCATATATGCTGATGCTTGCATTGCTGATCTTGCATCTTGATTGTGAATATTTGTATAAGAAGGATTGAGTCTGTTGTGACACTCCAAAGCACTGTGTCCAGACTTATTGCAGATTTGACATATTACAGCATATCTGTTGAATTGTTTCTGGCTATAACTTCTTCCTGATGTGTTAAACCTGCTCCTGTTACCATTGTTGTAACTTGGTCTAAAATGAGTATTGTAGGAATTGAAAGAACCTTTGTTATAAGATGGTGAGAAAGGTCCAAATCTTGAATTTCCTTATCTGAACTGAGGTTTTGTTGAGTTGAAATTTGCTTGAAAAACTTGATTTGAAGTATGGTTCAGAAGTTCATCATTTCTTTGTTTAATAATAATCTCCTCACTTAGAAGATTGTTATGTAGTTCAATGGCAATTATAGGAGGATACCTGTGTCTCATGGATGTGGCAAAGGGTATATACTCAGGATTCAAAGCAGATAGGGTAATTACCACTAGTTCTTTGTCTGATATTACCTCTCCTGCAGCAGCAAGACTATCAAAAGTCTTATTTCATCAATCATAGTAGAGATAGACTTATTACCTTGTTTTATTCCTAGTAATTTTGTTCTTAGTTGAATTGAGTATGTTGATGAAGATCTTGCATATGTTTCTTCAATGTTGTTCCAAAGTTGAGATGAAGTTGATGCTGCAGCAAAATAAGGAATCACTGAGTCTGAGATTGTACTGTTGATCCACATAGTTATTGTGGAATCTTCATCAATCCAATCAAGGTAGAGAGGATTTTCTATATTATTTGACTGATTTCTTGAATTAGTGAATCTTTCTGGACATTGGTAAGTTCCATCCAGATAAGGCATGAGCTTGAATTTTCTAATAACTGGAAGTAAGAGGTTCTTCCATGTTAAGAAATTGTCTTCTTTGAGTTTTAGAGTGATGAGATTCATCAGTTGATTCAATGGGATTTTTGCTATTGAACTTGATGTAGGATTTTCCATTGCAGAGTTGAATTCACGAATCATTAACTAAGATTGATTCTTCAATTGAAGCCCTAGTAGCTCTGATACCATAGTAGAAGATGAACTTAAAGATTGAGATTAGAAGAAAATCAAGAACTCAACAATGTTACAGAATGAATGAATCTTGAATTCTACACAGAGAGAATGAATCTATTACTACCACCAAATCTATTGCAAATGATTCACACCACAAAATGTTAGGGATTACAAGTTCTTATACAAAGAAGAAAACTGAATTCCTAAAACTAACATACACAACATTGAATGCAAACGTACACATTTTGAGGACCATGACCACTTGGTGTAGCTGGCTGCACCATGAGCTTGACCCTGAACCCTTTGGCAGAGTTTTAAGTTGAGTGTAAACTGAGTGTAAGAAAGTCAGATATCTATTAGTTACATGAAATCTAGCAAATATAACAAATAAACGAAGTAGAAAACTCTTTTACGGACAAACCATAATTACTTACAATTCAACCACATCATATACAATAAAAAGTAAGATTTAAGATGCCTTTAAGGAAAAATATGTATGTGCATTTGCCGCAAATTCAGGCTCTGAAAAGAAGGGACGTATCTATAGGAATCAAAATTTAAGTCAAGCTAAGATTAAGAGCTTGCACTTCTGGTAATGAAAACACATCACTATTCAGGTTTGTAAATGAAAGGAGAAACGAAATATGACTAAGTTACTCAAAAAGAAGAACTAATATACCTGCAGTTTGACCGTCAGAACTTTCTATTTCTTTACTCAGTAAGGAGTTCAAATTCTTTTCTACAATGGCTATTATGGGACCAACAATTGTAATGTGGCCCATCTTTTCGCTGTTTTCGCATTTCTGCAAGTGCATTAGGACCATCAAAGCAAGAAGAAGATGGAAAATATGTACAACAACGGCGAAATCTCAAACATGTTCTTAACTGGCTTGTTATACCAAATGAACAGAAGCTCCAGGTATACTCAATGTAGTATATGATCGAAAACATAACCTCCCTTCACCCAATGAACATTAAAATTGTGTAATAAATTGTATCAGGCATCAACTGTTGTTTCCTAGAGTTGTTAAGAGGTTGTTTAAATCAACATTAATCAAACTGTAACCATTAATATAACAGCAGAACGCGAAGTCTAAAATTTGAGAGCAACTTTGACCGGAGTACATTTGATTGTTAGTTTTTTTTATTTATTTATTATTTGTCATGAACTCCAGGAGTTAAACTTATTTGATTAGGGACGACTTCAACGTCCGAAACATGAATTCATATTGATACAATAAATTTGCTTTCTTATAGTTTATCTTGTTACTGTTCATTCTCTACCGCGTTAATATTGTTATATGATTTTTTTGTTAATCGTTTAAGTTCAAAATGAAATGGTTAATTCATAATTCCTATGCTAACTCAAGAATTTTTCGACCCATAATTGTCTAGAAATTCCGAATATAAGTAGTAATATGTGGATATTGACGATGAGATTTTGTTAAATATTCATGTGTAGAGATTGTCACTAGTAGATGGGTTGAGCTTATGAATTTATCACTAGGAGTAACTTTCACGGTTCTTTAAGCACTTGATTAGTTATATTCTAGAGAGTATATTTCTAGCTAACTTGAATGAGTAGAATCCGGTAGTCGAACGCTTCTGTGTCCGGTGAATTTTGAAGATTGCAGAATATTTAAGCGTACTAAATATGATAGGGTTATTAGTAATGGGTATATTGCGGAAACATAACTATATTGATTTGACTCACGATGCTTGGTCGAGAAGGAGTCCTTGATCATTCTCATCTCCATCGTCTGTATTAATAGTATTTATTTTCGTAGATTTGCATTATTTTTATTTTCAGAAATTTTATCGATAAATTTAACTCCATGCTTCCTTAGAAACAAACATATTTATCCTTGTACCACTAGTTAGTGTAAGAAAAGTAAGGAATATATTTTTGGCGAGTTCGACACCTTATCATTACGGCACGACACAAATTAATTCTAGTTATTTACAAATATGAAATATTTTCAAATGCTCAAATCGTAAGCATATATAATTAATGAAACAACACCAGTTGAAAATTATCATAATAACAAGGAGGGTCTAATCTCGGCTTGACTCGATCGAAATGGTTAATTTTCTTGAGAAGATAACGGTTTTCTTTTTTTACCAATATCAGATTACCTCGTTTCAGAAATATTCGAGAAGTCATTCTTAGAACAATTCCGAGACAAGAATCTCGACAAAGATTGACCGCCCTGGCTTGGACATCTTATATGCATTTCCTGACATCTGGCTCTAAATATTACCTTATCCACGACGTCCCTTGTTTCCTATTATTATGCTTAGTCAACAAATTTCTTTTGAATAAATAAAAATCCATGGTATGCAGGGGATTAGGGAAGCTAGTTAATTGGCGGTACAATAACCACATGATACTTAATATTCTCTTCGTTTCAAAAGATAGGCGTAGCTATGATACTTGAGTATGTTAAAAAGATAGGTTGGTGTCCTTAAAAAAATACCAAATATTTTAAGATTACCTCTGTCTTTTTTGCTTTTTTAACAAATTAAGGGGATGATTTTTCTCTCTTGTTTTTTTATTAACACGTGATGTGATAACTTCTCATTTAAGGATAAATTAGAAAAACATGAAAAAATAACTCTAATGATTGTCTTTCTTAATTCTTGTACAGAATTAAACATACCTATTTTTTTGAAACGAAAAAAATATAATTTATCTTGTGATAACAATAGACTGGATGGACAATCAACATATTCGTATCCGTATAAATAAAGCTCAACCAAACTGAATAAGTTGGATTAAAAAATTAAAAATTAAAAATTTGAGAAAGAAAGTTTTGGTGAACATGAACGAATGGAGGTCACGTTTTAACAACGTTTATGGTTTTTCTTCTTTTTTAAATTTTTTTTTCATAAACTTTAAATTAAATATAATGAATAATGAACATAGGTGTCCACGATTTCTTACAAAATTTATGAGTACAAACCAAAATATAATTTCTCATTGGTTCCTTCCGGTGGTAAGGAATTACATGGAGATTGAATGATGTTCAAAATCAAGTTTTAAACACCATTTTATTTTAATAATCTTCGTTCCAGATATTTGCTTTAAAGACAATATGTACGTAAAACAATGGTTTCTCATCCACCTTCCCACGGGGGAAACAAGTTTGATCCCTTGTGTGAGGATATTTAAAATGATATATTAGAGTAATTGGGTAGGGGTAGCTGGGCTAGCAGTGGGGCTCGTCCCCGTGGGTTGGGTCCTACCTAGGAGATAATGGCCCCAGCTTTTGCCTATTTCAAAGAAAAAAATTTAAAAACATATAGTCTAATTGTTACAAAATAAATACGAGACAGAAAGTAGAAGGGAAGAATAGGAAATAATTCTTGTTAATGTGTGTAGTATACAAGCATTAAGGCCTCTATTTATAAGTTATACAGATTTATGACCCAGGTAATCTAAAATTAGACACAGGTGATAACGTGTTACGAAATACATAAGAGATCGAAAGTAGAGGAGAAAAAGGAGAAATAATTCTTATTAACATGTGTCGTATATAAGGATTTAGACCTTTATTTATAGGTTACAGTAGACTTGTGACCCAAATAAATACAAACCCTAAAATTTAACATAAGGGCCTTTTAATAAATAAATTTTGGTTTGTAAAATTTATAATTTATTTTAAAGAATTCCTTGACATTCATCCATGAAATCCCAAGTTGACCAAAAAAAACTAGATAAAACAACTAATATATAATGAATACAAGGTATAACAATACATTAGTTGTTTATGGACTAATATTTTGTTGATTATATATGTAAATCTATAAATCATAGTAGTGAACAGGAAAGTGAAGATGTAACAGTTCTCATGAGAAAAAAACCAGTTTCTCAGTTTTCCTCCCCTCTTGTGAATTTTTCCTCAATCTATGGGAGGCTAATCATCCGTTTTATGGGCTCTGATGGTATCTCAACAACTAATTGATTTAATGGTATAGAGGATGAGGCAAATTTCTCTTCAGTGGTTAAGCTTTTTTAGGTTTCCGCTGGCTGCAAGCATACTAAAGGCAAATCCAAGTTCATATGTTTTCCATCTCCCGAAATTGTAGGGTTATTTTAATCAGGAAAAGGTTGGTAATCATTTTCCTTGTATGGATCTTTGATACTCTATTCATGTAGGTCTGAATCGATTACTTGTTCTCAGGGGCGGAGCCAGTTCAAAGCAAGGGTATGCAACTGCATACCTTGCGTAGCTGGCTCCCAAGCCTAAATTCTAGGATTTGGGTTTATAAGCTCATTTTTACTTTCTTGCACCCCTTGCAGGATTTTTCTTTACCTTAGTGAAGTTTCTGGCTCCTCCCCTGCTTGTTCTTAACCCTAATTTTAAACTTTCCTTCCATTTGTCTTAAAATCTCTCTATTTCCTTATGATAGGATTTCAGAACCCTATATAAATAACCGCAATCGCACGGTGTCTACAATGCAGACAACGATAAGTATGGGTCGAACCCACAAGAAGCGAGGCAATACTGCAATCAATATCTCTAATCAACTAATCAAAAATAATATTTTTGGATTTTTCGGAATAAAGTTAAAACAAGAAAAATAAACTAAATTAATAAAATAAATCTAATGGGAGAAACAGTAACCAGGGTTTTCAGTATCCACCACTATTTCTATTTAATTACTGAAGTGAAACATAACTCCTGAATATTCATCTATTGTTCGTTCTATCGACATCACCTATTATATGTATTAGAGTCGCAAATATCACTGGGACACCCTAAGCATGACGCACCAAAGCTCTAAGTTTCATCATACACCATCTAATTGTGTTAGCGAGAAAATTATACGAAACTAATTATAGGTTCACAAACAATACCTGGATATTCTAAGCATACCCCATTTAAGGATTTAACCCAAGCATGAAATATCAAATAATTAGACAAATATACTTGCTATTCTATTAATTCTGCGCATAGGTTACTGTAACAACAATTAATTTTATTATTAAATCAATAAATCAAAATCAGGAATTAATATATTCAAATCATAATAGTCTGTATCAAATAATTTGATTTAATTGATCTAAACTTTAAGTGGTTTCAACATTAAACCCTAGCTACAAATTAATTAGCAAGACATGGGATTGGATTTCTTAAATCCATAAAATAATTACTAGGAATAGAGAGAAAAACCCAAAAGCCTGCGTTGTCCTTTCTTCTCCTGTGCAGCTTCCAATCCAGAAGAACAGAACGCTTCTCTCTACTGACGCACAACCTTCACTATGACGCACAATTTCTCTCCCCTCAAACCGTACAAACCTTGGTCCCCCTTCAACTCTCTTCCAGCCGCACATTTTTGTCTGCTACGCCTGTCTCTTTCTTTCTTCCACTTCTATCACTCCCTTTCCCACCGTCCTCTCTTCATTCTTTCAACCTACAACCTAGCTCTTTCTTCCACCTACTTCTCTAGCCTCTAACCTCTCTCTCCCTTTCACCTAAAGAAAAGTCTAAAAGTCCCCCCCCCCCCTTATCTCTCTCTTTTCTTTTATACTTCTCCATATTCACGTGCACACCCTTTCTCTTTCTAGCCGTCACCCTCACTTCCTTTTCTCTCTCAATTAATAGCCTACCCTACCTATTTCTCTCACCTCTTCCCCTACTACCTACCCTCTCTCTAGGCATTCCTTCCCTAACCGTACTCTCCCCACAGAACCACCCAGCAGACTCTGCCTAGCTTCCACCTTGATGCCGTGAATAACATTGTTTATTTTGATCGCTCTCGTCGTTTTGCTTATGTTTTAGCCATTTATTATGTAATAGTGGGATTTGTACGGTCAACCACCTAATAAAACAATAAAAATATATTATTAGTACAAATTCAAGCACTAACAAATGTAAATAAAGTGGTAAATATGTATAAATTATGCCCGTATAAAATACCCCCAACCTATATTTTGCTAGTCCTCGAGAAAAAATAATCTAAAAATAAAATAAAATGCTAACTCACTTTCGCAGGAATCACGACTACATTTAGCATATGTAATAAGCCTTTAAACCCATAGGTGTCCCTATCGGACGAGTTTTGGCTCATGAGGATTTACAAGAGGTATACCCACAAAATCTTTACTCCAAATTTTAGATACCAGGGAACGATTTAGGATAGACACTGAACAAGCTATTTAGTTGGCATACTAGATTCTTCGACTATAAAAATCATTACCCTGTATGAATCCAATTGTTGTACACTAGTTTGCACTCAGCGTACTAAAATTCATATAAGAATGCAAACTCTACTCAAATAATCATTGAACATCCAAAACTGGATAAAAATTCACATTGCTTGAAATCAATCAAATTCAAACACAGTAATAGATTAGAAGATGTATATAGAAGTGATGAATGGTGCATATGTTGACTAAGGTGAACGGTGTTTCCCAAAATATTAGTATAAAGTCCACCTCGGATGCTCTTATTTTTATTATTATTTATATGCATAATATTTTATTTTTTATTTTTTATTTTTTTTTCTCGACTACATGATTAGATCTTTTGAATCTAAGCGCATGCTCCTTTTCAGCAGATTACATGATAGTTCCCATGGATCCCGCATTCCACGCTTGCTTAGGCGACGGAGATAGAGAGAACACACACATATTGCTATCAAAGTGTCATTTTTTTTTTGAAAAAACTAAAATTCGAATGCATCCGAGCTACGACCTTATGGCAATACTAGGGCCCCACCAAATCACTTATAGAAACATAAAATTGCAAAAATAAAAACAGAAAGTGATATGGTTATGATGATTCCGAGATATGCTTGTTCAATGATTATCATGTTATTTCTAACACCTAGGTGCATCCAGATATGAATAGACCATTCAACTGGGCACACCAATTCATATAGATAAGAGCTATGTTTCCATCTACCTATAATGGTTAGTGTCATCCTGAATTGTTCACAAGTTTCTAAATTTCGGAGTTTCTTATTGGCATCAATTTTCAGAAACTCTACCCCCAAACCTAAATTTAACATTGTCCTCAATGTTTCAAACCGTGAAACCTAAAATGGTATGTAATAAATATATATAGGAGAAACAAATGTAAATCAAAGAGAAGGGATTGGAAGATTTCACCTGATTGACGCAAGAAAAGCAGTATACTCTATAACACATATCAAACGATAGTAATAACAAAGAACACAGAAAATAAAATAAAATAAAGTCTAAAAAGAAAATAAAAACAAGAAAATAAAAATCTACCTACTGGATATGTAGAGAAAGAATCCCCATACACTAATAACCTGAAAATTTGGGGATCAACCCAAAATACAATATTTACAAATGAAAGCTTCACACTTATGTTATGGCAACACGGAGACACTGAAACTATCAAAAATAAGAGATTACCCCCAAACCAAGTTTTTACTACACTTGGAAGTGCGTAAAGAACAAATTATGGGGATAATATTGGGATTGGGGAAATATTGATTGGTTCATGCACAGTGTCAGGAACATGCAAGTCCTCTGGGTATTTGGATGCAAAGTAATCCAACAAAACTTTTGAAGCACATAATTCTAACCCTAAATTAGGTAATTTTTAGAAGTATATGGGTCTAGGAACAAAATCTAAGTCGTTAAACTTAAATAAATTTTCCTCGGAATTAACACATACCTCATCACCAGGTTTACATTACCATTTTTCATAATGCAAAACGGGTACAGAATCTAACAATGCATTAACTTCTTCAAAATGCATATCCTCATCGTAGTAGACTCCAAAATGGGATGTCAAGAATCCTTCCGTCTAGATTTCAAAAAATTAACTTGCTTTGGACTCATTGTATTCGGGGTATTTTCATCTCCACTATTATTAGGAGTTTTTGGGATGTCAAGAATGCTTTGTTTTTTATGTGGCAAGTATTTGGAGGTCTATTTGTTTGTAAAGCAGGTAAAAATGTGTACTTAATTAGGTTTAAACATGAGCATGAGATGTTTAGAGTTCTTGCATATAGTAGTAGAAGAGTTTTTGGAGAACTTTTCTTCATTAAAAAATTACAGCCTTCTGATGATATTGTTAACTGGTTTCCTACTGAGGAAATCTTCTTTATTACTTTGCCTAACCATTTTCCTGAACAAGTGTCTACTGAAAACCTACGTAGATATTTAACATGCAATTGTACTATACTGTCTTTCAATTTTCCTACTAGGAATCTAAATGGCACTTTTTCTATCTTGGTTAAAGTAAGTATTTGATTCAGACACCCTCTCAGGTTTAGTATAAATGTTGAGAATGAGATGGGACTCATTAATAACGTGAGTTTTGAGATTTATAACTTTCTGCTTGTTTTTTATGGCTTCTGCGACTTAATTGGACACAAGTTGGTCAACTGATAGACATGCTTTCGTGTCTTATTTGATCTCTTATTTGTATTTATAGTTCTCAATTTTTATACTAATATATTATTATTTATGTTTTTAGGAATTTATGTGAATTTAGCAATTGTGGAATAATGGGCTTAAAAATGTTAAAGACATCCTCATTTTAGATAAGAGCACCCCAAGAGTTTTGTTAAAGGAACCCATGCCTTGGTTTAGGGAAGCCACCTTCAATTTAAATTCAAACAAGGAATTCTGACGGGAATATTCTCTTATCAACCTATGGAATTCTGTTTATGAGATTTAAAGAAGATTTTGGGTTGTTAAGACAAGATATCATCTTGTCTTGATAAAAGATTGTACACATGCTAGAAGCTATCAATATAACTCGAAATATCTCGTCAAAACAGCTTGGAAGCTAAAAGAAAGGAAAGTAAATATTTCTGGGGTTCGATTAAAACTTTATGTGATAAGAAAGAGATATTTTCTCACAATTGAATAAGGCAACAACATCAAATATTCTATTCTCGTGTGTGAAATAGAATCATCAAGTTTTATTTAAAGGAAAAAAATATCTCAGACAGAGAAAGAAATAACTGTCGAGATTTGATTCTCATTAAAGAAAGGATTTGCAAGAGTTAGTTGGGTTATTTGGTATTGTACTATATAAAAGAGAAGAGAGGAACAACTCGGGGAGGCTGGATGTACCAGGATCGAGAGAAAAAAAAATCAGGTCGAAAGAAAAGGTCTCTTCAACCCAGGTCGAGGAGAGGAAGAAGATAAACAAAAGTCGACTGAGAACTGTCGTTGAAAACCGTAGCCAATTCCACTGCTTCAGCGACGGTTTCTTCAACAGATTACACTATAAGTTTGTGCTTGTTTAACTGCGCTTGAGGTGTGTTGTTAAATCGACAGAATAATAAAAGAAAAATTGTAAGCTTATCTTGTTTAGTAAATTCAAATGGTTTATCAATTTTCTTTTATCCTTATCTCTATGAATGTCTAATCTTCTTATCTATGATAGAGGAGGAAGCTATTTTTGATGTGTAACTTTAATGTTTAATTCTTAGACATAATTTATACTTTCTATTTGTTCTTTTTAATGACTAATAGTTTCTCTTATAAATATGAATCGATTTAATTGTTCTGAATAATCTTTAGGGTTGCTCTTTTATAAGCGAAGGAAATTGTATCTTTGCGAGATGACGAAAGTCGTATAAATGATTTAAAAATTTGTATTTTCTGAAACATGAGATTGGGTTCAATAATATTTTGAGTATGTTGAGAGTAATTGTTTGAGTAGTGATTAATTAATTTTACAAACATCAAAAGTAGTGAAATCTGAAACCCAAGACCTTTCTTTTTCCTGGTTAATTAATTTGTATATTTATTTTATTTAACTAAATTCGTAAAAACATTCAAAAACATTTTCTTTGTTTTAGCACATAATTTGTGTAATAGCTAGATATAATATTATCAATCCCTGTGGAAACGAACCGTATTTACCACTTATACTTTGTAGACGTCGTGCGCTTGCGACCATAGGTTTTTGGCCTATCAATTTTTTGCACTGCTACCGGGGATTGAGAAATATTATTTTTGGTTATTTTATAATTTTTGTGCTAATTAGGTTAACTAGGATATATTTTTATTTATTTATTTATTTTATTTTTTAGATTACTTGGTATTTTTCTTAACTTTGATGTGAAGGTAAAATTCTTCATTTATTGTAGAAATTGCCTACCAAAAAAGGAAAGTAATATAACTCAAATTTTATTTTAGAGTTTTCATTAATTTTTTCTTAGAAACAATTTATTTTAGGAAATTTTATTTATTTTTATATTTTATTTCTTGTATGTTTAGTTTTTTTTTCATTTATTTTTGTATATAAAAAAATACGTGCGCACACCATTTGCATCGTCAGATTACCGAGTTTAGGAAAACCCGAGGAAAAGTACACTTAACCCGTGTCGTTGGCCTTATGGGAGTTACCAGCCGAAATTCCACAAGCCTTAGTCTTGTATAACTGACAAGTCTTTGACTGTAGGTATATTTTGCTAAGGTAACCTGAGCTTACCTATTTTAGTCGAACGTGTATTTGCATGTGCACCAAAAAAAATATCAAACTGGTATTATCTGACCTGAATCCCAAAATGGACATTATCCGTACTATGACTATAGTGCAGATAGTACTTGGGACCACTACCATCCTTGTGAAGGTTATGGTTCATACCATAGTGATCCCATTTACTATTTGCACGCTCACCAGTCATTTCAACGGGTGAATGAGCAATATTATACTGAGTAAAATGTGTGTTCTCCATCTTTGGAGGATTTAATGAGGCAGTTAAAACATAATACTTCTTATGATCAAAGTGTTTCTTTAGAAGATTCATTCAAGCATTTGACTGAAAATTTACGTAGGAGAGACAAGTTAATGGAAGAATTTTATGAAGAGTCACATAGGTGTGAATTGGATCAGAAGGAAAGACTTACATCTTTAAGTACCACTCGCAATGAACTTAATACACGTTTAGATGAAGATATGGAAAATGACAATACTATAATGATCATGATGTGAGTTCTCCGTCTTCGGGGGATTCGGTCAAGCAGTTGCCATATATTTCTTCATGTAATACAAGTCTTACTTTAGAAGAGCTGCTTAAAAAGCTCAATGAATCTTCAAATAAACTTTATGAGACTCTTAAAAATTATGAAGAACAAACTGCACCTAAGACTAGTGCTCTCGGTGAACTTAATTGCCAAAATAGTGTTTCCAATTTTACCTTTGATAATAATGATAATTATTTACCTAATTTAGAAAGGGGTGGCGGGCGGGGGGGGGAATTGAAAGCACTACCATTTTAGATAAGGTTCAACCATCTTCATGTTATTATGATGATGAGGATAGTACTGATGAAGAATTTAAAATCCGTAGTCATAATGATCAGGAAAATTTTACACCATTTGAGCCTCATGATAATAGTGTTGTTTCTAGTTCAAATCCTAATAATATTGATGACTATTTATCTATTCAAGAGGAAAAGGATTTAACTAGGGATACCATTGTTATAGACAATAAAATATTTCCTTGTTATTATGAAGACGGTGATGGTTTAGAGGAACGAGTTTATCCTGAAACTAGTGTTTTAGAGTCCAGCGATTCAAAGACCATAGTATCAAACAAAGATGATACACTCGTAGAGATTTTGAATGTGAGTGAAGTTACCCCACCTGATTATAACCTACAAGAATTAAGTGACCATTTTCCTAAATCTGATAATTTAGAAATTAAGAAAATTGTGACTAGTTTGTCCAAGGACATTGACCACTCTAGGTTTGGGGGTGAATATTATTCTCCCCACGGTAGTCCTTTGACTCTTACAAGTCCCTCACTTGGGACTTGACGTTTGTGCCTCTACCATCTTACGTGATTATCTTCATACACGTTTTCCTGAACCTAATTTTGTCCAAATGAAATTCATTAGAAACCCATCGTCCTATTAATGTGGTTTACCCCAACCATAATACCATAATTAGCTTTGTTTTCCCACCAAAATTTTATTTACCAAATGTGAGAACATCTGAACTTCAGATGTGTCAATTCTTAAAATTTGGAGTTAAACCTAATAATTTTAGAAAATCTGAATCGACACATTTTCATGAGAATGACCACCACACTAGTGAAAAAAGATTGTATTACGATATTTGGGAAGTATCATAAAAGCCTGTTATACGACACTTTCAAAATATCACGAAAGTGTCGTAGATTCGCTGACTTTTTCTGGCGACACTTTCAAAATAACAGTGAATAACTTAATAAATGATACTTTCTTGCTGTCGTCAGGTACAATGAATAAGAGATGTCGTAAAGTCACATTTTATAATATATATATAAAATAAAAGGAATTCTAGCTGAATTCCAAAATTGATCCAGCTAAATCTTAAACTGAAAAAAAATGAAATTAAAATTAACGAATTTGAAAATGAATATTGAACTGAATAGACTTTATATTAAAAGTTGAATTCAATTACAATTTCAACAACCTAAAATATCTCAAATTCAAAGAAAATCTTAAAATCTCCGGACTAAGTTAAAAATGTTAACTCATATTTATTTTACATACTTAATCGAAAGCTTGGAGGTACTCCACGCAGTCTAGTAGCTTAGTACCTGCAAGAATTCACCATGTATGCCTTCATTTGTTGCCAACACCATTTATGCCTTCATTCATTATGCGCCTTCTATGCCTTCAATTACTCAAATTGAGCAAACCAGACAAAAAAAAAGGTTTCAATCAGTTAACCAAATTAAACTTGGGCAGTTTGATGCAATTTGAATATGGCAGAATGAGTAACTATATCACAATAAATAGCTCCTATCATATAAATTATTAACACAATAAGTGTTTGAAGTTTGAAAATTGAATTGCTACATCGTCTTACTCATACAGTTCAAGAAACAAAATTTTATCAAATTAAACCATGCAACACGTTATTTTTCATGCCAAATAAACCTCACATTTTGTTACAGAACACCCAGGATATGGATCAACAAACAAAGT
This sequence comes from Papaver californicum, assembly GCA_023531435.1. Taxonomy (NCBI): domain Eukaryota; kingdom Viridiplantae; phylum Streptophyta; class Magnoliopsida; order Ranunculales; family Papaveraceae; genus Papaver; species Papaver californicum. Next base: position 5,287,177 of record JAJJMC010027464.1, on the reverse strand, counting down.
ATGAACTTAAAAAAAAAAATACAAGGACATTACTGGAATCAGTAGAAATCATTCGCTCCATGCTATTGTTTTTTTAGTTGTCAGAAATATCTTCCCTTAATGATAGTTGAGTTAACTCATTGACCTAATATGTATATTTATGTTCTAATGGGTGCAGGCGATTTTCTGAACTAACGTTACTCTACGGCCAGAGAATAAGGCAACGATGCTTTTCTCTCGTTAGTCAACTCAACTACTCAACCATAAACCCATATTGAAAGATCTGAAACTATGCGATTACCAACCAAATCATCTGGTGATAAATATATGTTACATAGCATAAGCATTACAAACAATCTATAACATATTATTAACCATTTCAAGCCATGAACTGATTTAGTAAGACCCAAGTACAGTTAATTAACTTCAAGAAATGAAAATTCTGAGTTGCAAATTTTACCTGAGAAAGAACAGGATTTGCGGTGTGAGCCATCTTGCTTAATTGGGTAGAAAACAAGGGAGCGACAATTTAGTGCAGATTCATCGATACCATATCCATCTACGTAGAAAACACAATGAGCAGTTAGAGGTTGATTGAATTCAATACCAGTTATAAGGCAACAAATAGTGGAAGTACACAATGATATGAAACTTACCTTCCAACTAGTTAACTAGAAAGAGCTTTTTTCCTCCTTTACTCTACCTGAATCAACAAAAAGTGGGTGAGAATTGCATAAAGCCAACAATTCATGCAGCAGAACTCATCATAACTAAGGCTTTTAAAATGAATTTAATCAGCCAATTCAGCTAAACATTGTAAACAATTTGGTGCCAATTATATGCCAGTTTTGAAAATTACTTATTACTTCAGTTTTGAATCACTCAGTTGAACAGCTGAATTGTATGGACCAAAACAAATTGAAAAGGTCAATGGATGAACAGAATGGTGAATGAAAAAACATTGCAGATTGATACCAACAAATTGTAGTCACCGCCAAAACCTAGGGCTAAGCTAAAATGGATGAAGGAGGCAAACCTTCAACATACTAGTCAGATCGCCATATGTTTGCTCAAACTAGGTAAACCGCATCCAGACCTGCAAATAACCATAACAACGAGAACATAAGAAGAACCCACACTGACCCACGAATACAAGCTGATGGTGAATGAAGTATCCTTGGATCTGCACCCAGTAACATGTCACAAATGAAAAACAAAGGGAGTTCATCACCGACAACATCCAAAAGGTCCATAATGGAACTTATGGATCATACCTCTACAGATTCCTCTGGTGGGAACGAATTCAAGGCCCTCTCAAATAAAGCACGAACATTCATATCATCATTTAAACGGCACAAAAAATCTGCATATATGTAACTTTTAGTTAGGAAAAAGATTTTTTGGATGCTATGATAGCTGTCGTGTAAGATGTGCCAGTTGACATGTTAACAGGGTGCCACCAACAAATAAAAACAAAATGGAGAGTTCCTTAAGGGCAGGACAGCCGCAACTCCATCGACTTCTGAGGCTAGGAAAAGAATATCTAACTTACTCAAGAATGTATCCAGGCTCATGTATAATCTTTTCAAACCAGCTTCAAAGACATTGTGCGCCACCTGCACCAACACAAAATGAAAGTCAACGGGACATTTAAAGAAACATCTATTTTACTCGCTTAATAGAAAAAATTGTTCAAAGACACATAGATAGGACTGTCAACGGACACAAATCCGTCGGATTTTGACAATACCGATAAGGTTAAGGTTAAGGGTTATTGGAATTCCGAAATCCGATAAAATCTGACGGATTCTAAAAAACCCAATCCGATAAGGTTAAGGTTAACTTATCGGAAATTCAGATTTTTCCGATAAAATCCGAATTCTGGGTAAAAAAAACAAAAAAAAACAAAGTTAAAATGACTTCTTAGGGGTGTACTTGTAATTATTAAAACCCTTCGAAATTTCATTTGGGTTTTTCTCAAAATGCTTTAATTCTCGTTTAAGATTCAATAACAAGTGATTTGATTGAGTATCAATTTGTTGCCATATTTGTTCAGCATCAAATCCTTTAACAAGTAAGTTTTGAAAAGGAGATTTAGGGGAAAATGGATGAAGAGAAGAGTATAAGTATTGTGAAGCTAATCGAGTTGCTTGAGATAGAATTGGAGATGGTGATAGAAATAATGGAGGATCTACTGATTTCAATTCTTTTAGTGCTTCAGAACCTCCTTCGTCGTCTTTTTTAGGAATCGTCATACTTCTCTGCAAATAACAACAAAAAAGAAATTGGAATTTGATATTGCAACTCTGGTTCTGACAATATATTTTCCTCAGATCAACAAACACAAGACACTCATGGATCAAAATTCAGGCACACTCTTGTCAAAGTAACTCTCTACTTGTTTCAATGATATCAATTTGACACATTTTATAATCACTGAATAGAGAGAAGATGTTTGCTGCCCATGAAGTTACTTGGGTTACCATTTGCATACAACACATAAAGCAAAGATCTAATTTCCATAATCAGTACAAACTCTACCACATTCTCATCTTTTCGCCAAGTCAATCATTATAATAGCATTCGGTCATGTCTTAACATAATTAACCCTCTCTTCCTAATTAAATGTTATATCCAATTTATTGAAAGAGGAATGCTAGCAGGCTACTCCTTGAAAGGGTAGCAGAATCATTCATCTCCACCTACCCACTGAATGTAGGTCTCACACACAAGGAACCACAACTGCATGATGAGGGATAAGAACATGCTAGTCTTTTAAAGAATAGCTATCTAGCACTCCTCTAATTGATTCCTACACTATAATTTACATATAAAAAGATAGGTTAATAGACAGTAAAGCAAAGTAACAATAAGTACCTGATGTTTAGTCAGGCGTCTCCTGATAGCACGAGTCTTCTTTGGCCTAAGATCCAAAGGCAAAAACTTCTTGTTCTTGTATGCGTCTCTAAGTGCAGACTTTTGCTTCTGAGAGATCACAGTAAGCACTTGTGCAATTGATAGCCTCACCACCTTGCTGCAACCAAACACACAATACCAAAAGTTATTTCCACCCTTCCGGGACAGACATATTCATGTGATCAAACATGCTTCGTTAGAAGATTAGGGATACTCACATCTTAGACAGCTTGTTAGGTGCACCACCAAATACCTTAGCAACACGAAGCAATGCAAGCTCAGCCTTCAGATCCTTAAGCTGTCCCAAGAGCTCAGTCTTGTTCTTAGTTCGGAGCTCATGAACTTTAATCCTTGCTACAAATACAACAGCAAAACAAAATAAATCAAAATCTCCCCAAAAACCCTAAAAAATACAAGCCAAATCAAAATCGGAGGACGAAATACATAATCAATGGCGAATCTAAGGGTGAAACAATGGAGATAATCTTCTTACCCATTGAGAAAAATCGTTTATGGCAAATGTAGATCCTCTTTCTTCAAGGCTCTGTAAAGGAGGAATAAAAATGCAATCGTTTGCTGGAAACAAGAGAGTTGAGTATATATATAGTCAGAAATATTTAGGGTTTTTCAATCCAAAAAAATGTCGACTCGAACCCTAGCTCGGGCTACTACTTCACTTGTCAAGCAATTTCTGAATCATCCTCAGAAACCCATTCTAAATCATCAATCTCAGAAACTATTATTAACTCAGACTAGAAATGAAATCACTCCAAATCTTTTCCCATCTTTTCAGAAATTTCAAAACAATAATAATAGGATTTATTCACCAGAAATCGATGATGAAGAAGAAATTATAAATAGAATTACTTATCAAGGGTTTTTGTATCCTTGTGGGCTTCCTTCTCTTCGATTCTTCTTACCTGAAGTTGATGATTCTTCCTCAAGCGAGCCTCTGTCCTTGCTACCTAAACGAACATATCAACCTAGCACAATCAAGAAATATTTAGGGTTTTCTTAGGGGTAGGAAATTACAAGTACACCCCTGGGTTATCGGATGTCAGACATTAACCTTCTGGATATTGCCTAATCCGGTTCCGTTAGGCTAAGGAGGTAAAATCCGATAGTAATTCCGATTCCGGAATCCGAAATCCGATAAATCGGATAAAATCCTATAAGATATCGGATTGTCGAAAACGGATTTCGGAATTCGGATGTATATTGACAGCCCTAGACATAGACAACAACATCCCTTATTAAATTGAACGTAACACTTAATCTATTGACACCGATATAACTGTGCAACAATCCAGTGCCAGTTAAACTCATTTTTCCCTCTCTTGCACTCTTCACGTGTTTCTTCAGGTTCTGTTATGTGCACACAAGTGTTGTGTACGTGTGCTAGTCAGGTTCTATTATGTGCACACAAGTGATGTGTACGTATACTAGTCTGGTATTCAGATTTAAGCTGGATAATCTCTTCTTTAAATATTGAACTTAAACATTCATTTGTAACTAATGAAACTCAGCTTCTTGTTTTCAAATACTAGAGATTCTCTCACCATTAACACAATATTATCATGGTATCAGAGCAACTATAGAGTTAATGCTTAACTCTTCTTCGGTCCAGTAATTCTTTTTCAGCTTCTTCTTTATCATGTTTGCTATTGCAGCAAAGATTGTTCTGCGTTAGTGGTGATTGTTTGATTTCTCAGATCTACGAATGATTGAAACATTTCATTCAACTTCAACTTCAATAATGGATAATCCTAGATCAAATTATTTCTCAAATATTCCACTTAATCAACTCACAAATTTTGTTCATCAAAAGCTCAAGGAAGACAACTTTATTACATGGCGCAATCTAATGAAACCAGTTATTCAGAGTTTAAGCTCATGAAATTTCTTGATGGTACTTATGAATGTCCACCTCAGTTTACAAGTCCACGAAATCAGACAAATGGAATTGAAAATCCTCTCTATACTAACTGGTTAGATGAGGATTCCACCATTACTATGTGGATAAATTCTACAATCTCTGACTCAGTTATTGCATATTTTTCTAGATCTACTTCTTCTCATGATCCGTGGAAAAGTATTGAAGATAGATTTGCAAGAGCATCTTCTACTCATTCAATACAGTTGTGCACCAAACTTATTTCAATCACTCAAGGTAGTAAATCCATTCCAACTTTAATCAATGAGATAAAACTCTTGTCTGAACAACTAGCTTCTGCTGGAGAGATAATCTCTGACAAGGAACTGGTAGTTATTACTCGTAAGGATTTGAATGAAGAATACATTCATTATTCCACCTCAATGAGGCATAAAAATCCTCATTTTAACTGCATTGAGTTACATAACAACTTATTAAGTAAGGAAATAGTTGTTATTGAGCGATCTAAAGTACTCAAAGAGATATTCATGCTAAAGCTTTTCTGGCTAACACAAATAGAGGCTGATTCAGGAATCCTTACTCTAGCTCAAGAGGTTTTTATTGAGGTCGAACCTATAGTGGTAACAGGTTTCCTAATCCAACTATTTTCCAAAGTAATTCATCTGGTAGAGGTTTTTCTTCTAGTGATAGGCATGTTTGTCAGATCTGTAACACTTCTGGTCAAATTGCTACTACATGTACTCAAAGACTAAATTTCTCCTATCAAGGAAGATCATCTCCAGCTAATCTCAGTGCTATGTTGGATGTTGTTGACATATTTGATGACGAGGAACGGATTGCTGATAGTGCTGCCACCAATCATATTGCACCAGCTACAAAGGTTCTTCAGGAAGCTACACCTTATGATGGATCAGAAGTCATTCATGCTGCTAATGGTGAAGGTATGCTCATTACTCATAAAGGAAATTCTAGTAGGCTTGTTAATGATCATTCCTTTGCTCTTAATGACATTCTCATAGTACCTCATTATTATTATAACTTATTGTCCATCCATAAATTCACATCTGACAATACCTGCTCATTAACCTTTGATTCTCATGGTTTCTCTCTGAAGGATCAGACCTCTGGGAGGATTCTTTTCCAAGGTCCACATAGAAATGGACTCTATCCCATTCCATTCAGATCATCTCATCATGCTATTGCATCTACAATAAGTGACAATGCTCTTGCATCTACAATAAGTCACAGCTCATCTCATCATGCTCTATGTATGGTAGCTTATACTATGATAATATTGTTGATGAATACACCAAATACTGAAGCTTATACTATGCTAATATTGTTGATGAATACAACAAATACTGTTGGATTCTTCCTTTTTCATCTAAATCTGAATTTAAGCATGCTTTTGTTTCCTTTGTCAATAGAATTGAGAATTCGTTATCTCAGTCTGTCATCACCATCAGGACTGACGATGGTGGTGAATTTTTAAACTAATTCCTCCAAGAATGTTGTGCTTCAAAAGGGATCACTCATGAGTTATCCTTTCCTCATACACCAAAACAGAATGGTGTTGCTGAGGTAAAACAGAAGCATTTGTTAGGTGTCACAAGGACTCTATTATCTCAGTCTGGTTTAGCCAATATATTTTAGGTTAAGTATATTCCTAATGCTAACTATATCATTAACATACTTCCCACCAGATCCATCAATTATATTTCTCCCTATCAGAAACTCTTTAATAAATCCCCATTATGCCTTTTTAAAAGTTTTTGGTTATGCCTGTTTTCTGGGCTTAAGCCTTACACCTCTAACAAACTAGAACCAAGAAGAAAACATTGTGTTTTTCTTGGTTATAGTCTTCAGCAAAAAGGTTACAGGTGTTTGGATCCCAGTATTGGCACCATTTACATTTCCAGGCATGTTTCCTTTAATGAATGCTCATTTCCATATAAACTGTTGGTCTCTTCTATTGTTACTGAGCTTTCTGTTCCTTTGCCACCATCAACCTCTATTATTCCTCCTTCTACCACTTCTACTATTCTTCATGTTATTAAGAATGATCATTGCATGACCACTAGAGGCAAACTGGCATTAGAACACCTACATCCTATTTTTCTTCTGCTTATCCTCTGGATGTTGCTCTTCTTGGCAAAGTTACCTCAGTTCCTACTTGTATTAGTGTTGCCAATAAAGAGGAAGTTTGGAGAGTTGCTTCTGTTGAGGAGTATAAGGATTTGGTTGATGCTGGCACATGAACTCTTGTTGATCCCACTAGGATTGACAACATTGTTGGACGTAAATGGTTGTTCAGGATTAAGCATACTGCAGATGGATCTGTTGACAGATATAAGGCAATATTGGTTGCTAAGGGGTTTCACCAACAACAAGGCATTGATTTTGACTTTTAGTCCTGTAGCAAAACCAACAAATATTAGAGTCATTCTGGCTATGGCAGTTCAGTTTGACTGGAAAGTGCATCAACTAGATGTTAGTAATGCTTTTCTACATGGTGATTTGAAAGAAAAAGTTTACATGGCTCAATCTCCAGGTTTTGTTGATAAATCCAAGCCTCTTCATGTCTGTCTTCTTCACAAGGCCATTAATGGTCTCAAACAGGCTCCAAGGGCCTGGTACGACAAGTTAAGTGTTGCTCTACTGTTTCTCAATTTTGTGAATTTAGCTGTTGATTCTTCTCTCTTCATTCATAAGGTTGGTACTCAAATCATAATAGCCTTAGTTTATGTTGATGATATTCTTCTCACTAGTAGTTCTCAAGATTTTCTTCTCTCTGTCATTTCTCACTTGCAAACTCAATTTCCTATAAAAGACATGGAATGTTTGCATTATTTTTTGGGTCTTTAGGTCAAGAGAAGTTCTACTTCAATCTTTTTTTCTCAAACTAAGTATATTGTGGATTTGTTACTCAAACATCATATGGAGGTTGCTAAGCCATGTCAAACTCCTATGGCTACTCCTAAGAGACTAAGTAAGGATTCTGGGGACTTGTTGGAGAATCCTACTGAATACAGGTCATTAGTATGAGCTTTGAAGTATCTCACTTGGACAAGACCTGATATCTCCTATGTTGTTAATTTGGCATGTCAATTTATGCACAATCCAAGAACTTCTCATCTTTTTGATGCTAAAAGGATCCTCGGATACATAAAGAGAACTATTCATTTTGGTTTACATTTTACTAAAGGTTCAACTTCTTTGTTGGGGTATGCTGATGCTGATTGGGATGGCAATGTTGGAGACAGAAGATCCACTGATGGTTACTGTATCTTTTTGGGTTCCAATATTATCTCTTGGTCTTCCAAGAAACAGACAACAATGGCAAGATCAAGCACAGAAGCAGAATACAGAACTCTTTCTCACAATTCTGATGAAGTTGTTTGGATTTTTTACTCAAACATCATATGGAGGGTGCTAAGCCATGTGAAACTCCTACTTCTGCTCCTAAGAGACTAAGTAAGGATTCCAGGGACTTGTTGGAGAATCCTACTGAATACAGGTCATTAGTAGGAGCTTTGAAGTATCTCACGTAGAAAATACCTCTTATGATGTTAATTTGGTCTGTCAATTTATGCACAATCCAATAACTTCTCATCTTGTTGCTGCTAAAAGGATCCTCAGATAGATAAAGGGAACTATTGATTTGGGTTTATATTTTACTAAAGGTTCAACTTCTTTGCTGGGGTATGCTGATGCTGATTGGGCTTGCAATGTTGATGACAGAAGATCCAATGATGGTTACTGTATTTTTTTGGGTTCCAATATTATCTATTGGTCTTCCAAGAAACAGACAACAGTGACAAGATCAAGCACAGAAGCAGAATACATAACTCTTTCTCACAATGCTGCTTAATTTGTTTGGATTTTTTACCTCCTCAATGACCTTCATTTCTCCATTACAGGTATTCCAAGACTTGGGTGTGACAATATTAGCTCCATTAATCTTTCTTCCAATCCAGTGTTGCATTCCAGGATGAAACATGTTCATCTGGACTATCATTTCATTATGGAACTTGTGTAATCCAAAGCACTGGATGTTTAAAATGTTCATACTTTGGATCAGTTGGAAGATATATTCACCAAGGGTATTCATGTTCCAATGTTGATGATGCTTCGCCGCAAGCTCAATGTTGTTGCACCACCCTTGATATTGAAGGGGGTATTGACACGGACATAACTGTGCAACAATCCAGTGCCAGTTAAACTCATTTTTCCCTCTCCTACACTCTTCACGTGTTTCTTCAGGTTCTGTTATATGCACACAAGTGTTGTGTACGTGTGCTAGTCAGGTTCTGTTATGTGCACACAAGTGTTGTGTACGTGTGCTAGTCTGGTGTTCAGATTTAAGCTGGATAATCTCTTCTTTAAATATTGAACTTAAACATTAATTTGTAACTAATGAATCTCAGCTTCTTGTTTTGAATTACTAGATATTATCTCACCATTATCAATATTATCATGGTATCAGAGCAACTATAGAGTTAATGCTTAACTCTGCTTCGATCCAGTAATTCTTTTTCAGCTTCTTCTTCACCTGTTTGCTATTGCAACAAAGATTGCTATGTATTAGTGGTGATTGTTTCATTTGTCAGATCTAGAATGATTGAAAAATTTCCTTCAACTTCAACTTCAATTATGAATAATCTTAGATCAAATTCTTTCTCAAATATTCCACTTAATCAACTCACAAATTTTGTTCATCTAAATCTCAAGGAAGACAACTTTATTACATGGCGCAATCTAATGAATCCAGTTATTCAGAAGTGTAAGCTCATGAAATTTCTTGGTGGTACTTATGAATGTCCACCTCAGTTTACAATTCCACGAAATCAGACAAATGGAATTGAAAATCCTCTTTATACTGACTGGTTAGATGAGGATTCCACCATTACTATGTGGATAAATTCTATAATCTCTGACTAAGTTATTGTATATTTTTCTAGATCTACTTCTTCTCATGATCCATGGAAAAGTATTGAAGATAGATTTGCAAGAGCATCTTCTACTCATTCAATACAGTTGCACACCAAACTTCTTTCAATCACTCAAGGTAGTAATCCATTCCAACTTTAATCAATGAGATAAAACTCTTGTCTGATCAACTAGCTACTGCTGGTGAGGTAATCTATGACAAGGAAGGAGTAGTTATTACACTTAAGGATTTGAATGAAGAATACATTCTTTTTTCCACCTCAGTGAGGCATAAAAATCCTCATGTTACCTGCATTGAGTTACATAACAACTTATTAAATGAGGAAGCAGTTGTTATTGAGCGATTTAAAGTACTCAAAGATGATATTCATGCTAAAGTTTTTCTGGCTAACACAAATAGAGGCTCATTCAGGAATCCTTACTCTATCTCAAGAGGTTTTTCTAGAGGTCGTACCTATAGGGTAACAGGTTTCCTAATCCAACTATTTTCCAAAAAAATCATCTGGTAGAGGTTTTTCTTCTAGTGACAGTCCTGTTTGTCAGATTTGTAACACTTCTGGTCATATTGCTACTACATGTACTCAATGACTAAATTTTTCCTATCAAGGAAGATCACCTCCATCTAATCTCAGTGCTATATTGGATGCTTCTGACAAATTTGATGATGAGGAATGGACTGCTGATAGTGGTGCCACCAATCATATTGCACCAGCTACAAAGGTTCTTCAGGAAGCTACACCTTATGATGGATCAGAATTCATTCATGCTGCTAATGGTGAAGTTATGCTCATTACTCATAAAGAAAATTCTAGTAGGCTTGTTAATGATCATTCCTGCTCTTAATGATATTCTCATAGTACCTCAGTATTCTTATAACTTATTTTCCATCCATAAATTCACATCTGACAATAACTGCTCATTAACCCTTGATTCTCATGGTTTCTCAGATCAGACCTCTGGGAGGATTCTTTTCCAAGGTCCACATAGAAATGGACTCTATCCCGTTCCATTCAGCTCATCTCATCATGCTCTTTCGTCTACAATAAGTGACAATGTTCTTCTCCATATAAGATTTGGTCATCCATCCTTTCAAACCATGCAAAGACTTTGTTCTTTGTTGCACTTATCTAGTATAGTCAACAAACCTTTCTTTTGTAATTATTGCAAGCTATGTAGATGTCAAAAACTTCCCTTTTAGTTATCTTGTATTGTTGCTCAAAAACCTCTGGAGTTGTTGCACATAGATTTGTGGGGTCCTTGTCATTTTGCATCTCTGTCTAGTAGCTTATACTATGCTAATATTGTTGATGAATACACCAAATACTGTTGGATTCTTCCTTTGTCATCTAAATATAAATTTAAGCATGCTTTTGTTTCCTTTGTCAATAGAATTGAGAATTTGTTATCTCAGTTTGTCATCACCATCAGGACTGACAATGGTGGTGAATTTTTAAACGCATTCCTCCAAGAATATTATGCTTCAAAAGGGATCACTCATGAGTTATCATGTCCTCATACACCAGAACAGAATGGTGTTGCAGAGGTAAAACATAAGCATTTTTTAGGTGTCACAAGGACTCTATTATCTCAGTCTGGTTTACCCAATACATTTTTGGTTGAGGCTATTCATACTGCTAACTATATCATTAACAGACTTCCCACTAGATCCATCAATTATATTTCTCCCTATCAGAAACTCTTTAATAAATCCCCAGATTATGCTTTTTTAAAAGTTTTTGGATGATGTTTTCTTCTTGGTTAAGCCGCGCGTAGCATCGGAGGCAAAAATTTTCGGCCCGTGACAGTTTTCCCTGGCTTAAGCCTTAGACCTCTAACAAACTAGAACCAAGAAGCAAACATTGTGTTTTTCTTGGTTATAGTCTTCAGCACAAAGGTTGCAGGTGTTTGGATCCCAGTACTGGCACCATTTACATTTCCAGGCATGTTTCCTTTAATGAAAGCTCATTTCCATATAAACTGTTTTTCTCTTCTATTGTTACTGAGTTTTTTGTTCCTTTTCCACCATCAAACTCTATTATTCCTCCTGCTACCACTTCTACTATTCCTCATGTTACTAAGAATGATCATTGCATGACCACTAGAGGCAAAATGGCATTAGAACATCTATATTGTATTTTTCTTCTGCTTATCCTCTAGATATTGCTCTTCTCGGCAAAGTTACCTCATTTCCTACTTGTATTAGTGCTGACAATAAAGAAGAAGTTTGGAGAGTTGCTTCTGCTTGGTTGATGCTATCACATGAACTCTTGTTGATCCCATTGGGATTGACAACATTGTTGGACGTAAATGGGTGTTCAGGATTAAACATACTGCAGATGGATCTGTTGAAAGGTATAAGGCAAGATTTGTTGCTAAGGGGTTTTACCAACAGCAGGGTATTGATTTTGACGAAACTTTTAGCCATGTAGCAAAACCAACAACTATTAGAGTCATTCTGGCTATGGCAGTTCAGTTTGACTGGAAAGTGCATCACTAGAAGTTAGTAATGCTTTTCTGCATGGTGATTTGAAAGAGAAAGTTTATATGGCTCAACCTCCAAGTTTTTTTGATAAATGCAAGCATCTTCATGTCTGTCTTCTTCACAAGGCCATTTATGGTCTCAAACAGGCTCCAAGGGCCTGATATGACAAGTTAAGTGTTGCTCTATTGTTTCTCAATTTTGTGAATTCAGCTGCTGATTCTTCTCTCTTCTTTCATAAGGTTGGTACTCAAATCATTATAGCCTTAGTTTATGTTGATTATATTCTTCTCACTGGTAGTTCTTAAGATTTTCTTCTCGCAGTCATTTTTCACTTGCAAATTCAATTTCCAATAAAAGACATGGAATGTTTGCATTATTTTTTGGGTCTTGAGGTCAAGAGAAGTTCTACTTCAATATTTTTTTCTCAAACTAAGTATATTGTGGATTTGTTACTCAAACATCATATGGAAGTTTCTAAGCCATGTCAAACTCCTATGGCTACTCCTAAGACACTAAGTAAGGATTCTGGGGACTTGTTGGAGAATCCTACTGAATACAGGTCATTAGTAGGAGCTTTGAAGTATCTCACTTGGACAAGACCTGATATCTCCTATGTTGTTAATTTGGTCCGTCAATTTATGCACAATCCAAGAACTTCTCATCTTGTTGATGCTAAAAGGATCCTCAGATACATAAAGGGAACTATTCATTTTGGTTTACATTTTACTAAAGGTTCAGCTTCTTTGTTGAGGTATGCTGATGCTGATTGGGATGGCAATGTTGATGACAGAAGATCCACTGGTGGTTACTGTATCTTTTTGGGTTCCAATATTATCTCTTAGTCTTCCAAGAAACAGACAACAGTGGCAAGATCAAGCACAGAAGCAGAATACAAAACTCTTACTCACAGTGCTGTTGAAGTTGTTTGGATTTGTTACCTCCTCAATGACCTTCATTTCTCCAACAGGTATTCCAAGACTTGGGTGTGACAATATTAGCTCCATTAATCTTGCAATCCAGTGTTGCATTCCAGGATGAAACATGCCCATCTGGACTATCATTTCATTAGGGAACTTGTGCAATCCAAAGCACTGGATGTCTTTTATGTTCATACTTTGGATCAGTTGGAAGATACATTCACCAAGGGTCTTCATGGTCCAATATTTATGATGCTTCGCGTCAAGCTCAGTGTTGTTGCACTACCCTTGAGCTTGAAGCGGGGTATTGACACGGACATAACTGTGCAATAATCCAGTGCAAGTTAAACTCATTTTTCCCTCACTACACTCTTCACGTGTTTCTTCAGGTTCTGTTATGTGCACAAAGTGCTGTGTGCGTGTGCTAGTTAGGTTCTGTTATGTGCACACAAGTGATGTGTGCGTGCGCTAGTCTGGTGTTCAGATTTAAGCTGGATAATCTCTTCCTTAAATACTGAACTTAAACATTCATTTGTAACTAATGAAGCTCATCTTCTTGTTTTGAAATACTAGAGATTCTCTCATCATTAACACAATGTTATCATAATCCTTGATTTAACGGAGCCAAAGTACAAGAAGGTTTTTACTTTATAGTCTATGACTAGTATGTTCCAACAAATGAATTCTCGCAGCTCATATCACTGCAGTATAGCGAAACAATGAACTTTCAGTAACATCATCTGCAGATATTAGCTCAAGGGACTAACAAAAAAAGATTCATCCATGTCCAAATAAGATTCATATAACACTAAAGTTGCATCCCTTCCATTCTATGTAGTTAAATTCCTATAGCTATAGTTGTATGGGTCACACTATTATGTACAGTAAAGTTTTTGGCATTATAGAACATTTTCCTCTCACCACCACAAGTTCTGTCCATACAACCTCCACCACTAGCAGCGAGCTAGTTACCATCACCACTAGCGCTTTCTTCAAAACACCCATTACCACCATCAGTGGTTCTTCATTTTATTTTATCATATACATCCCATGCACCAAAAATCATTCATACCAAACCAAAAATTAACAAAAAAAAAAGCCTACTAAAATTAAGAAATCAAACCCAATATCAGAATCGTAAATATCACATAACTCATACAATTTTGTTTGATAAGAATTACGAATCCAACATAAGAATCATTAAGAACACCCAATTTTGTTTGACAAAAATTCTGGATTATTTGTAACACAAGAGTAACACCAAATGACTTCAAATAATTTCATTAACATCAAATAGATTCGAAAGTGAGTGAGAAATTATACCTGAAGGCTAAAGATCTTCAAAAAAATATAAGTGAAGATATTGAACGTTCTTCTACCAATCACTACAATAAATAAAAAAACGAATGATACTTAAAACATGATAGGATTTTATAATACCCTATATGTAATAACCGAAATCGTACGACGTCTAACTAGTAGACAGCGGTAAATACGGGTCAAACTCACAAGGAGCGGGTAAATACTGCAATCAAAATCTCAATTAAACTAATCAGAAATAATATTTTTAGATTTTTAGAATTATGAATAAAATAATAAAACAAACTAAACTAATAAAACAACTAAGCAGAGAGAGTCGGTAACCAGGGTTTTTAGTATCCACCATTATTTCTATTTAATTACTGAAGTGAAACATAACTCCTGACAATTTATCTATTGTTCATTCCATCGACATCACATATATATATTAGAGTCGCAAATATCACTGAGACACCCTAAGCATGGCGCATCAAAAACTCTAAGTCTCAACATACACCATCAAATTGCGTTAACGAGAAAATTATACGAAACTAATTATAGGTTCACAAATAATACCTGGCTATTGTAAGCATACCCCATCAAAGGATTTAACCCAAGCATGAAATATAGAATAAGTAGACAAATATATTGGCCATCCTATTAATTATGCGCAAAGGTTACTGTATTGTACAAAACCGGTGAAGCAACAACTAATTTTATCATTAAATCAATAAAAAAAATCATGGAACTAATCTATTCAAATCATAATAGTTTGTACCAAATAATTCAATTCAAATTGGTATAATACTCTTAGTGGTTTCAGCATAAAACCCTAGCTACAAATCAATGAAAACATAGCAATGGATTTCTTAAAACCCATTAAAAATGATTAAGAAAAGTGGAGATAGAAAAGTATCATTGTTTCCGGCAGTCAACACCAAGCCAGAAAACTAAACAGAATTTTTGGACGCTTTCTTCTCTCCGTCTGACTTTCACCTTCATCCACCGCCGACAACTCTCCAACTTCCGTCAGAAACTGTCTCCATCCTAGCTAGTAGATACGCCTCCAATCACCTCTCTCTCCTCCTATCTATCAATTACGCACCCCCTCTCTCTTCTGTACTTCATGTATCTTTTCTCCCTCTAACTTTTTCCTAACTTCACCTCTCTCCTCTTTCTCTTTACAACCGCTCCCTCTAGCCTTCTCTCTCCACTGTCCCTTCTTCCCAATCAATCACTCTAGCCCTAGGTCTCCTCTCTCTCCCTTTCAATCCTCTCTCTCCCTTCACCGTACAGCCCCCCCTCCGTCTCTCTATCCAGCCTATCCCCAAAAACAAAACCTAGAAGACTTCTTCCTCCGTACTCCTCCTCAAAATCAATCTATCACTTTATCTTTTATATCTATCACCAATCACGTGCACCACCCCCAACTTTATTACTCGGTCAACATCCATCATCCATTTTTCTATTCCCTACACCACGCCCTAGTCTCTCTTCAATCACTCCCCATCACCTAGCCAGACCCACCTCTTTTCTTTCCCTGTTTGATTTAGCCGAGCTACTCCAACAGCGCCTGACAATCTCTTTTTTCTCCCACCGAAGCCAAGCCAACCTTTCCTTTCAATCCTAGTCACACCCTCCCTCTTTGACCCCAATTAGACATTATAACCTTGTTTTATTCATAACTTTAGATTTTACACATACCATCTAAGATAACATGAAAACCATAAATTAGCACAAATATAATCACTAGTAAATATAAATAAGGTGGTAAGAATATATAAATTAAGTTTTCATCAAAACATTGTTAAAAAAATAAAATCCTAACTTAAATAATAAAAATTAGAAAAATAAAAATAAATTGCAAACCCTAACTTTTACCTGATAAAGTTTGTAGAAAATCAAACCCTAACAACTAGCACGAAAAGAAAATGGTGAAGAACAAAAAGAATGGGTTTATTTCAAACATGAAATTGGTTGAAGAACAATAGAAACTGGGAATTTTTGAAGGTAAGGGTTTCGAAAAAATGGTTTTAGACGAACTTAAAGAGATGAAGAAGGGATTTTAATAGTAGACTTTTTCTTTCTGGTTCATAGTGGTGGTTTTTAGGTTTATGGAGGTCGATTCTTTTTGGTAATTAAATGGATACGGAGAGATAAATAAGTTTATATGAACAAAATGGTTGGTTCGTAATAAAGACATGAAGAGATAAGGAGATCTAACAGTTAGGGTTCTATCTGAAGAGGAAAAGGAAAGAAGGAGAAGAATGAAAAAAATAGCTGCAGTGATAGAGGCGGAGAAGAATAAAGTATTCTCTCTCTCCTTTGATTTTTTTGGTAGATAAGGTTGAGGTGACATATTTGATCCAACATTTCATCTTTCTAGAGTAAATCCTAACCATAGATTGTGTAATATCCTACCATGGAAACCATATCCAATTTTTATTATCTAAGTCAACAAAAGTTAACACAATGTCAATTTAACTTTACTTAACAATAATTCACAAGTATCCTATAATTTTTCTGATTTTTTACTGAATGAACGACACTTTTAAGTTGTCAAAATATCACGATATTTACTTTGTGTAGTTTCATTGTGTCTTAGATAACCCATTTTCCGCTAGTGCCACTTTCGTATATTCCATTGTGGTCAAATTTATGAGTCAAATCTGATTGCCTTTAAGGATCCGCAACTATTTCGATTATTGTATATGATTCGTAAATTGTGACTAATCCTTTCTTTGTCTAGCTGAAGACTTTAAAATTAGCGATCTATGGGAGGCAACCTATATGCTTTTGGTACACGGTGCTGGTAGTATCTTTCCATATCTCTTTTACTTTGTTCTTTTCTCTTTGTTCATGCGTTTATTCATTTATGTTTAGAACATCGAGGACTATGTTCAATTTAACTTTGGGGGTAAATTTCCAACTTTTAGAGTCACGTAGTAGCCTTTTATATAAGTTTACATACTGATTCTTCCCAATGAGAAAATTACATCTGTGTTCTTAACCATTGAGAGAATAATCGTGACGGACCCAACCATCTATGATGGAGACGATTAGGTCAGAGAGAAATGTAAAAAGACAGAACTAACCAATCATTAGTGGAGAATACTCTTTTGAGTGAGGCACCAAACCTTAAAATATCCTCTTAGAGTGTTTCATCTGCATAAACTCTGAGTAGAATAATGAGCTACTCAACATCGCACCACTTTCAACATTTTTTGATCTTAGATTCTTATCACCATGAGAGTGACATTAGAACTAGCCTCATCTTGTAGTCTCAGTCACAAAATTACAATTCTCTCAATAAAAAATCAGCATCATTAACAAGGGAAGCAACAACATCAATTCATGAAGAAGTTGAAGACGTCAAAGTTTACAAGTACATATTCAAAAAGACAATAATGAAAGATGTAAATTTTTGAAGATTTATGTACCAAAAGTTATGAAGATTCAAGTAAAAAAATCTTTCTCCATTGGTAAGTAAAGTTTTACTTTTGTTGCTTTGTATCATTTAATTTTTTTTTTCTTATTTTTGTATCAAATGTTTATTCAAAAAAAAAATAAAAAGGAAAAAATCAAAAAAATCAAAAAAAATTTGGGTAATAATAATTTCATTAGGAAAAACCATGGAGAAGAAGAAATTCAAAAGGAAGTTTCAAAACAACAAGTGATCGAACAAAAGAGAAAAAGTTCTACAAGTTTCAAGGGTTTATCATCAAAGGTTGAAGCCGAAGACTGAAGACAAGAGTTGTTTCTATTGAAAATTACAAAAGAGTTGTGAGACTAGAATGTGAGAGTGTTTTCCCATCCTCATTTATAGTTAATTTCCTAAGAAATCATCACATTTCTTTCCTTTGAGATCATCAAAAAAATATTTTTGTTTGAGATTGTCAGAAAAAAAACGTTATCATCAATAGTGTAAGTATTCTCTCTTCAATCCTGCTTACACACCGGTGTGACCCCTAAAATCGTCTTCTGAGTGCAAATTCATAAAATCCTATGGTAAGGCAGAGTCGAGGCGAAATACTTATTCGGTTGCTCTGTTATTCCGTTGTCCATCTGGAAAAAGACATCTTTGGCACTGGTTCAACTCGTCACACCTACTCTCTCATTGATTAAGCGTATTAGCATATATTTTTCTATGGCACTTCTAATTACTTGGTATTTGGAGGAGAAACTTTATGTCCTCATAGCTCTGTGGATACTTATGACATTAGAAGTTGGAATAAAAGTTTTTGTGGGTATACCTCTTGTAAACCCTCACGAGACAACACTTGTTTGCTAGGAGTTTAACAACTTGCTACACGTGCTAAGTGTAGTCGTGATTCTACGAAAGTGAGTTATATTTTTATTTTTGTTTTTTAGATTAGATTTGCTCAAGGACTATAAAAATATAAGTTTGGGGGTATTTGATAGACATGTTTTTGTTGTCTTATTTGATCTCATGTTTTTGTACTAATATTATTATTTTTTATGTTTTTAGGCATTTATCTAAATTTAGCAATTGTGGAAAAATGGGCTTAAAACGTGTTAAAGGCACCCTCATTTTGGAGAAGGCACCCCTAGAGTTTTCTTAAAGACACACATGCCTTGGTTCAGGGCACACGCCTTCAATTTAAATTCAAACAAGGAATTTTGGAGGGAATCTTCTCTTATCAATCTGTGGGATTCTGTTTACAAGATTTAAAGAATATTTTGGGTTGTTAAGACAAGATATCGTCTTGTCTTGATAAAGGATTGTACACATGCTAGAAGTTATCGATATAACTCGAAATATCTCGTCAAAACAGGTTGGAAGCTAAAAGAAAGGAAAGTAAATATTTCTCGGGTTCAATTTAAACTCAAAGTGATAATAAAGAGATATTTTCTCATGGTTGAATAAGACAAAAACATTAAATATTTTATTCTCGTGTGTGAAACAAAATCATCAATTTTTATTTAAGGGAAAAAATATCTCAGACCGAGAAAGAAATAACTGCCGAGATTTGATTCTCATTATAGAAAGGATTTTGAGGAGTTAATAAAGGAGAATAGAGGAACAACTCGGGGAGGCTGGATGCTGCCAGAATCGAGAGAAAAAAAATCAATCCGAAAGAAAAGTTCTCTTCAACCCAGGTCGAGGAGAGGAATAAGATAACAAAAGTCGATTGTGAACTGTCGTTGAAAACCGTAGCAAATTCCAGTACTTCAGCGACAGTTTCTTCATTAGATCCAGTGATAGTCCATGCTTTTAATACACTAAAAGTCTGTGTTTGTTTAACTGCGTTTGAGGTATGTCGTTAAGTCGACAGAATAATAAAAAGAAATTATAAGCTTATCTTGTTTAATAAATTCAAATGATTTATCAATTTTATTTTATTCTTATCTCTATGAGTGGCTAATCTTCTTATTTAGGGTACATGAGAAAGCTATTTTTGATGTGCAACTTTAATGTTTAATTCTTATACATAATTTATACTCTATTTGTGCTTTTTAATGACTAATAGTTTCGCTTCTAAATATGCTTCGATTTAATTGTTCTGAATAGTCTTTAGGTTGTTGATCTTTTATAAGCGAAGTAAATTATAACTTTGCGAGATGAAGAAAGTCGTATAAATGATTTAAAACGTTGTATTTTCTAAAACATAAGATTGGGTACAATATTGTTTTGAGTATGTTGAGAGTAATTGTTAAAGTAGTGATTAATTAATTTTACAAACATCAAAAGTAGTGGAATATGAAACCCTAGATCTTTCTTCTTCCAGGTTAATTAATTTGTATAGTTATTTTATTTAATTAAATTCGTAAAAAAATTAAAAAATATATTTTCTTTGTTTTAGCACATAATTTGTGTAATAACTAGATATAATATTATCAATCCCTGTGGGAACGAACCGTATTTGCCACTTCTACTTTGTAGACGTTGTGCGATTGCGACCATAGGTTTTTTTCCTATCATCAACTGCTTAAACTTCCAGCAATCTCAACAACAAGATGAACTTCAACAAGCAGAAGCAGATGCTTACATGGCTGTTTTACATCAAGATGAAGCTGAACAAAACTTGGATGATCAACCGCTAATGGTGCAACCATATATGGAATTTTCGGAAGACAGTTTGTCTAGCAGATCATCTAGTGACAAGGCTTCTGAGGTAACTTACTTGAGTGGACCATTTCTTACTCATTATATCATGGTGAGAAATGTTAATGATGATAATACTATGGAACCACCAAGTATGTCTAAAAGATTTAGACCAGACATAAGATTTTTTGAAGCATCTTCAAGCATTCAAAACAACTTTCCTGATTGGTCAAATTATTGGAAAAATTGGGCTTTATGGAGAATTATTTTCACTGGGATTTGCCTATGCCTGCTAGTAAAAGGATAAAGTTAGAGGAAATGGAGACTCAATCTTCATGGGTGAGAGAATTGACAATCATTGAACCAACTTTAACCACTCATGAGCATCCACATCAATTTTTCAAAGGACATACCTCTACCTCATTTGTTGATGAGCAGTTTATTGAGAATAAGGACTCAGTTAGTGACACAACACCCACTTTGGAAACCAAGCCACTTGAAGAGTTTGAAAATAATACATCCCCATCTCAGTAACAATTGGTATTGTTTGAGGCCATCAGAGATCATAAGCTATTTTTATTTGTTTGATAATGCCTCTCCTGTAATTAAAAGCTTTATCTTTCTTGTTTGTTTACTGTTGTAATCTTTCTTGTTTGCTAGCTGTAATTATTTCAGTCTAGCTAATAGGTGTTTCCTTCCAGGTCTTTTGCTTTATTTATTAGTCTTTGTAACTTATGTTCATATTTGTCAATGTTATTTTTTGTTTAATTTGTACCTAGTTATAGTTTATATCTCTACTCTCTTAAGTTCCCTTGTTCTGTGTTCATTGATCTATTTCTTTACTTCTCTTGCTTGAGACATTATATAACTTATTATACGCATTGAGTTAGATTTAATCCCTTGTTCTCTCTACTTTAATTTGTACCTTCTTTTTCTGCCTTATTTTCGTATTTTTTGTGTTTTAGTTTCTGTCGGCCTCTTCCTAGTGATGTGTTTATTTCAGGGTAAGCCTCGACCTGATTCCCCATTCTGATTGGTTATTTGTTAACTTCTTCTTTCATTTCCTTATCGTTATATTTATGGTTGTTTCCTGTATTGAATTTATTCCTCTTTTTTTTCTGGAAAACACAATTTATTAACTAAGAAGTGTTATATGAGAGAATATCCCTCATATCCTCTTCAAGAGTATTACAGATAATATCTGGCACATTATTCTGCCATATCCTACTTATATTATACTTTCTCGAGTATTTTGCTAGCAAATCTTCTACACTGTTGCACTCTCTTATTACATGCCTCACCTTCCAAACTCTAATACTTTTAAGATAAAATTGCACATCTTTTACGATGCTTAAGTTTACCCAACTAATGCTAGTTTCAGGCCCATTAATTGCATTTTCCACATTAGAGCAATCTGTCTCCAGTATAACATACTCCAAACTAAGACTGACAGCCCAGCGTACCTCCTCCAATACAACCATGTATTCTGCCTCCTCTATATTTAGATATGTATCTTTGAAGATGCACTTTGATCCTCGATGTGCACCTGCAAAATTCCTAACTATTAGTCCAACCACAATCATTTCTTAAACTCTTAAAAGAAGTATCAAAATTCAAAGTTACAAAAGTAGCAGATGGAGGTATCCATTGGCTATTCCTAGGCAATGGGCTCTTAGTTTGTGATGTTGAAAAATAAGTTTTGGTTGTCAATATAGAATGACACAGGATCTGAGTTCTTCTGACACAAGAGACTGTATTTGGCTTGGTTTTCTCAAACACTGCTCTGCAGCTCTCTTTCCATACTTCCCTAAGAGCACTTGACATATGAATTATCCAATCCTCTCTTATATTATTATCTACGTTGAACCAACTGGCAATCCAATATTTGAAATTATCATATTGTTGAGGATAGCTTATACCACCAGGTACAGAAGCAATGATTTCTCTCGTGAAAGAGCACTCCATTAGTAAATGATTAGTGGTTTCCAGTTCTTGCTGACACAAAAGGCAATCTGAATAAACCCTCCAATGTTCTTCATGACTCTTTCATAAGTAGTTACATTTTCTATTAGGATTACCAGAGAAAGAGCTTTATCCTTACAGCTGATTTGTGCTTCCATAAGCTTTTCCACATTCTTCTTTCAGCATCATCATGTTGTTGGACTCCAAGATTCAACTCAACCAACTTGTTATAAGCATACCTTATTATGAATAAACCATTCTTTGTTAGAGTCTATATCAAATTATCACTTGAATTTCTAGGAATACTGATGCTGAGGATCTTGTTAGCAACTTCATTAGTAAACAAGGTATTTATGATATCCGTTTTCCAAATTTTTGTCTCTGAGTTGATAAGATCAAAGACAAAGTTATAATCTATAGGGTTGATATTACCATTTGTGACTGGTATCATTGGTTCTTCTTCACCTGGTACCCATTTATCAAGACAAATTATGATGCCCTTACCATCACCAACCTGCCAGAAGGTGAATTTTTTGATAAATTCAAATTCATTGTACACAATTTTTCATGCCCAAGTTGTATTTTTCTTAATAGGTGCATGAAGTAAAGAAGTATTTGGGAAATACTTTGCTTCAAAAGCAGAAGCCCAAAGTTGGTTGGATTTTTCGCATAATCTCCATGTTGATCTTGCTAGAAAAGCTTGGTTGAAGCACTTTAAGTCCCTAAAGCCTAGGCCCCCATTTTCCTTGTCTTGACATAGCTTTGTCCAGGCAGTTATGATGACACCCTTTCCATTTTCTTTATTCCACCAAAACTATCTTTGAACTTTGTCAAGTTCATCAATAGTACCATCTTGCAGCTTGAAGGTACTCATTTGATGGATTGGCATTCCACTAAGTACATGTTTAGCAAGAGTTGTTCTTCTATATTGGTTAATGAATTTACCTCTCCACTTTCCCAGCCTATTTTTCATATTCTCAATGATGGATGTAAAAGAATTTGTTTACCTTCTATTTAAGAATAATGGGACACCCAAATAAACCTTCCATGCTCATATTATGAACTCTAATCCTTCTTGATAGCAATCTGGCATGTCTTAGATGTAGATTTTTTGAGTAGAAAACTGAAGATTTTTGAAAATTAATTTGTTGCCCAGAACTTGCACTGAACTCATGAATTACATCTAACAAGTGCTCATCATCAGCTAATTTTAACTCCTTGAATTTTGTTGGATTGCTCATCATCGGCTAATGCTCTAGTAAAGACCCCCATAGTTAGAAGAAATAAGTATGGTGAAAGTGGATCACCCTGCCTCACTCCTCTTGTTGGTTTAAAAGAGGGACAAAGAACTCCATTCAGATTGATACTTATCTCAGATGTACTTATGAATTCTTCTATAAGACTACACCACCAATCAGAAAACCCCATTTTCAACATGATTTTCTTTAGAAAAACCCATTCCACTCTATCAAAAGCCTTGGGCATATCTAGCTTGAGATCCATGTAACCATTTTTCCCTTTATTTCTTTTCATATAATAGACAATTTCTTGAGCTAAGAAGGTGTCATCTGATATTTGTCTCCCTGAAAAAAAGGCAGACTGCATCGGTGAAATAATTTTATCCATGTACACTTTCATTCTTGTAGCAAGAATTTTTGTGATCAATTTGTATATTGTATTACAGAGTACAATTAGCCTGTATTTAGATGGAGTTTGTGGTATCTTAAATTTTGGTATGAGAGACAAATTGGTTTTGTTCATGCTCTTCAACATCTTACCAGTAGTAAAAAACATTTGTACCATGTCCACTACATCCTTTCCAACAATATCATATTGAGTTTGAAAAAATCCTGAAGGGAAACCATCTGGACCTAGTGCCTTCCAGGGTTTCATAGATTTAAGGACATCATAAATTTCTTCAGCATCAGGTACCCTAGTGAGGAACATATTATCTGCAACATTAATCTGTCCTGGAAGCAAGCTTATAAGTTGGTCACTTACAATGGGATTAGTGGTTGTACTCACCTGCATGAAGTATTGATTTAGAAGCAATTCCAATTCAGTTTTTCCAACACAAAAATTCCCATTATTGTCATTGACATGATTCAATTCCTCTCCTTGATCTCCTATAATTTGTCATCACATGGAAATGTTTATTGTTGTTATCCATATCCAGAATGTGTCCTTCACCTAACTTTTGTCTCCAGAAGCTACCTTCTCTTTCATGCCAGTCTTCTAATTGTTGTTCCAAATCTTAAACCTCTACAGTATTGCTACCATTTGTAGATGTACCTTGAAGAGTTTCCATTTGTTGTTATAGATCTTTGATATTGTTTTGAATATTTTCCAAAAGATGTCTTGTTCAATTGACTAAGATATTTAATAGTAGAACTTAGCTTATTCCCTAAAATGAAAGTAGAAGAGCCTTTTATCTCATTTTCCCAAGCAAAAGAAATTTATTCTTTACAAGAATTATCCCTTAACCAACACTCGTATAAATTCCAATTCCTAGTACCCACAGAAGTATCAGAAGTAAGAGATAAAAGTATATGACAATGATCATATCCCATTTGAGTTAAGTGTAGGAGATAGTTGTCTGGGTAATGAAGAATCCAATTAGAACTAGCCAATGCTCTGTTTAATCTTGATTTTATTCTTCCAGTTCCATGTTTGTTACTTGTCCGGGTGAAGGGATTCCCATGGAAGCCCAAGTCTTTAAGACCTGCATCCTCAATCAATTGCACAATACTAGAAGAAATGGATGAGAAAACATTATTAGAGTTTATTTAAGTTCAAAGTGATATTTAAGTCTCCTAGCACTATCCAAGGCAAGTTAGGATTATCTCTTCCTAATCTGTTTATATAATTTCATTGTTCATCTCTCAAATTATGGTAAGGAGTACCATACATACAAATGAGTAACCACTCTGGTTTAGCAGGATCACTGACTATTAAACAATGTATCATGTTGTTATCATGAGATACTATTTCAAGAGAAAAAATATTTTTCCAGAGAAGGACAAGACCATCAGCTCTCCCTATACTAGGTACATATAAGGAATTAGGAAAATTAAGGGGTCTAACAAAATTTAAGATTTTATCTGAATTGATTTTGGTTTCCCACAAAAATACTATATCAAGGTTGTAAAAAGAATTCAAATCCTTTAGATGATTCCTAGTGTTCTTATTTCTGAATCCACTGCGGTTCCAGCTTATGATTTTCATTGTTTGTAAGCCCAGAAGTTGTGCAATAATATTATCTATAAAATAAAGCTGCTAAAAGTATTACTACTAGGTAATGAATGGGAGTAAAAAATTATAATAAAGGAATATTGCACTTAAAAGTATTGCACTTAAGAGAAGGAAAAAGTCTAAAGTTTACCTGTATTTCTGTTGTTGTATTGACAGATTGTGTAACCCCAAAGATGGTGTTGTATATTCTTAAGTTCTGCAAATGCTTAGCATTGTCAATCACATAAGGGAACATTGAAGTTTGACTAATATTTGGAGTTTGATTAGATGAGTTCCTTTGTCTCTTCCCTAGCCTAGCTTATTTTTCCATATTATTTTTTGAGTATATCTCTTTTTGAAAGTTAAAGACAACATGAATACCATCATTTGGTGGTATAAAAGGTACAAGCTTAGATACCTTCCTTTGCGCATGCTTTGGAGTTTGAAATGCATTCACCTTTTGTATTTCTGAAATCCTTTTTTATTCTCTTAGGCTTCCAAAAAAGTGGAGTTTTTGATGTGCAGCTTCCAAAAAAATAGCAGCAGCTTCACAGGCCTCCTTGGAATGGTTCACAATAAAGCATTTTAGGAATATTTTATGAGGTTGCTTCTCATAAAAGAATCGAATCTACCTTGTGACTCCTGCAGAATTCACTGCCAAAATACCTTTTTAATTGTTTTTGCAGATTAAGCCTAATACATACTTTGACAGGTTCTCCTGTAGCAGGAATTGAATTTTTTGGGTCTATTGCTCGAACCTCCCCCATTATTCTTCCCATATCTTCAGCTACCTTCACTTTCATAAATTCTGGAAGCAAGCCTTTAAATTGGATCCAAAATTGTTGTGAGTCCCAATCAAACTCCTTGTTACAGCCTTCATAGTAGTTATAAAGAACTACCAAGTTCCCATCAATACTCCAGGGTTTTGTTTGAAAGACTTTGTCAAGCTGTGACCAGTCCTTAAACTTGAAGACAAAGGTATTTGGATCAAGTTCGATGAGCTTAACATCTTCGGGGGAGATAAAGTTCCAAGTGAACTGAATATGCTTTTCAGCTTTATGATTCATTCTTCCTTCTATTATAATTTTTCCAACGAGACAGTTATCCCATTGATCATCTTCTGAGTCCTCGTCTAATTCATAATTGTGCAAAATAGATTTTGATGTATTTCCCAGTTCCAGAGTGGCCTTCTGAAATTTTTCAGTAAGATCACTAACAATCCCAATATTTTCCTCAGTCATTGAATTATCCTTAGCCAACAGATATTGCCTATATTCTTGAATGTTTTGGGTTTTCAGGCTACAGTTGATACGATTAGGGTTTAGGATGTTGGGTAAAGGATTATCTGGCTGAATATTCGAAATATGGTACATATTACCGGAGCTGATATTTCGTGTATGTTTGGAAATAATGCAGCTGGGTATTGACTTTTGAGTATAAGGGGAAAACAAATTTTCAAATTTGTAACGACTTTTATGGTAAGTAAATGAGTAAGTGACATGTGTTTTTGGTTTTTGAATTTGGAAATGGGTTCGATTTGAATCGGGTTTGGCTCGGATTTATGAGTTTCCTTCCGTGATATTCATTGCAGCAGCAGAGAACTATGTAACTTCTATAAGCATTTCAGCAACAACAGCATACGCTATAAACATTACGAAACTATTGGCAAACGCCTTTTAGACAAACGTCATTGTTGGGGATTATACAATCTATTAAAAATTAGGAAGTAGCAAGATAATTAGTTAAACATGATTTGAAAGCATATTTAACAATGAATAATGAAAGGGTAAAAAATAAACTAGCTAGAACAAAGTAAAGAAATCTTGATCAAATTAGTTTGGCATTTTAGAATGACCGAGTTAAAGCATGATATTGAGCAAAGACAAAGAGCATAAGAATGAAATTTAAAATTGATCGAAACCGAGTTAAGTTCTAGAGTAAAAGTTAAACTGTTGATATGATTAAAACATGGTAATGAGAAATATGATTTAAGATCAGCAACAAAATCAATTATGAATAATCATCAGAGAAAGCATGAAGAAGTGCTAGAAATTTTCAAAACTGAGTTGACTCAGGAGGGCACCGATTTGCAGAGCTCATTCATCCGCATTTATTCATTCATGTACTTTTACATTATGTTCATTCATGTGCTGGCTTAGACTGTGCCTAGACATAATTACATCTAGTGTACCTTTCTTTAATTCCAGTTTCTTTGAAACGTATAGGTCTTAAATCTTGAGTTGTTGTTCAATTTGTGAAATTGTGCTCTTTTAATTCTACTGCGCAAGTTCAATCTTTCCTGTTAAATTGCTGCATAGTTCCTAGAACTTTCTTTGGTCTCTTTGAGTTGTGTTTTCAAGTTCTTTGGATTACTGTGTGATTTTTTATCTTGCACTGAGCTTTGGTTAGCATGTGTCATCAAAAAATTTTGCAATTGAATTTTTATTTCTCTTCTTAATTGAGGTATCACTGTGCTTTCTCATCTAAAATATAGTCGGAATCCCCTTTAGTCTTTTCTGGTTTTTTCCTGTAGATTTTATTTTCTTGAGCCGCTCCGTTAAATAGCCTGAGCATTTTTTAGTAGGTCGGCCTTTGCCACCAGTATTTTTGGGCTCGGTCTTTTACTCTTTTTTGTTAGCCAGTAACTAGTTCTTTTCTTCCATTCTTTAACATATTTAACTAATTCAGTGCTCATTTCTCCTCTTACTATGAAACTTTTGTGGTGGAATATTCATGGAATTGGCCTACCACTGACAAGGGACCATTTAAAATTCCTTGTCAATCTCCAAACTCCGATATCATTTTTCTTTCAGAAACTAAAGCTCCTTTTTCTAAAATGGAATTTTTGTTTAAAAAATCCCAATATCATGACTGGTTTATTATTCCCTCTGTGAGTATAACAAAGGGGTTGGCTATTGTGTGGAAAAACAACATAGAATTAGAACTTATCTCGCCTATTCTTAATGTGTATTACTTCAAATTATTGGTTAACAATAAGACTGTTTTGATAACATGCGTCTATGGTGCTATTGAGGATGATGATAAAGCAATCCAGTGGTCACATATATCTTAGCTAGGTCAAAATATCTCAGAGCCTTGGGTGATAATTAGGGACTTAAATTTTATCCTGGACTCAGCAGAAAAACAAAGAGGAAACAAACCTATGCATCAAATCTTTCATTTCTCAAATTATAGATTCTTTGGGTTTGCAAGATGTAAGATACAACTCCATTTACATGGTCAAACAATCGAAAAATAGATGCAAACATAAGCGAGAGAATTGATAGGGCGCTGGTCTCTTTCCAATAGATTCAATATTTTCCAGACACTAAGTACGTCATCTACCAAAGGTAAGCTCCGATCATACTCCATTTCTTTTCGATTCTAATCCAGAGCTGAAAAACCTGCAAAAAAAAAATCTGGTGTCTTAGATCTTGGATTACCCACCCATCCTTAACTCTGTCATTGAGGCTTCATGGAGACTTCATTATGATGATTCCCAAGAAAAAAACCTTTCTTTAAAGCTTCGTCTCCTTTCCTCAGACTAGCTCATTGGAATAGTAATACTTTAGGAAACATTCATAAAAATATAATTTATATGAATAAAATAATAGAAAATTTTCACAAGTCAAGAAAATTTCATATCAATTTGGATAAGCTTAGTGATCTTCAAGAAGAATTAGGGAAGTGGTATGAAATCAGAAATGATTATTATCATCAATTATCTCGTGATAAATTTTTAAGGAGTTTGATCAAAAATCGAAATATTTCCATGCATCTTCTTCTAATATGAAAAGGATTAATGTCATTCACTCTCGCCTTATTGATCACTTCTTTTAAATTGGTAAATCGTAATTTTGCTCCTACAGTCATTCCTTCTCTGATATTATAACTTCGTGTATTTCTGAGTTAGAAAATTTATCTCTAGTTGAAATACTTTCTAATGAGGTAATCTGGCAAACCTTATCTAAAATGAACCCTTGGGGATCTCAGGACCCAGACGGGTTTCAACCAGGGTTCATTAAAAGCGAATTGGCATATTTTTGGTCCATATATTACCTTCGCGGTCTAGAACTTCTTTAAAACTGGCCATCTTCCTCCTGAAATCAATTCCAGCTTCATATCGTTGATCCCCAATATTGCCACCCCTCAAAACTCCTTCGGATTTCAGGACGATAAGTCTTTTCAATTCGATCTATATTTTTATTTCCAAAATCATTGCAAATAGACTCAAACCTTTCCTTACAAAAATTATTTCACCAAAACAATCTGCTTTTCTTCTGGAGAGGCAAATTACAGATAAAATCATCATTGCACATGAACTCCTTCACTCCATGAAGATATCAAAGGAAAAAAATGTTTCCTCGCTGTTAAACTAGACTTAAGCTTTTAATCGGCTGGAATGGACTTTTATAGACACACTTTTCTGGCTTTTGTATTTGATAAGTTTTAGGTAAATCTTATTATGCAATGCATCTCGACAACTTCTTTCTCCGTCCTCCTCAATGGCTCTCCGGGTCCAAATTTCTCCACTTCCAGAGGGTTTAAACAATGATATCCTTTTTCCTCTTAGTTATTCCTTATTTGTATAGAAATTCTCTCCAGGCTTCTATACAAAGCTACATTGGAAAAAGAAATATTTCAGGAATAAAAATCAATAAACTAGCTCCCACAATATCCCGTATTTTCTTCGTAGACAACTTTTCTTTATTCACTAGGGATGACCTTGGAGAAGCTAAAAATCTCCATGATATTCTCTCTAATTTCGGAGAAATTATAGAACAAATGGTCAACTTCCAAAAATACGGGATTTATTTCATCCCTCGAATTCATCCCAAATATGGGAAATAATTGCAAAAATTCTAAAAGTCCTATTAATGACTAAAAATGAACCCTATCTATGAACACCTCTTTTTTCGATAGAAATCGCAAAGAAAACTTTGAACCTATTTGAGTATGCATCTCTTCAAGGTTGGAATCAAAACTTCTATCTTAAGTGGGGATAACACTGTTAACTCAATCTATTTTTCAATCATATCCCTCTTATCAAATGCAATTCCTAGCTCTTCCAAAAGCTACCCTTGATCAACTAGATCGCATTCAACGTGATTTCTGGTGGAATAAAGATAAATCTAAAGAAAAAGGCGGATATTTAAAATCCTGGGAGAACATCTGTAAACCAAAATCTTAGGGTGGTATTGGAATTAGGAAATCCCCACCAGTTTATTATCGCGTTGCTAACAAAATTGGTAAGTCTTCTAATTCAGGAACCAGATCAGTTTTGGGCACAACTCCTAAAAGCGAAATATTTCCCTCATTCTCACCCTTTTCTTGAAACGAAAAAAATCAAACCTTTCATGGATTTGGATAAGTATTCAAAAAGAAATAGCGCTTATTAAAGATAATTTTATTTGGCAAGTCAGGGACGGTAAATCTACAAAGATTTTGAATAACAACTGGATTCCTAACTCCTCTGCCCTTCATAAACCTCAAATCGAAGATGAACCGATTTTAGAGTTGGTTAAAGATTTAACTACCCCAGAAAGTAATTTTGAAAATTCAAAGTTAGATAAACTTTCCCCCAGATGTTAAGACAAAAATTCTTTCTATTGCTCCTCAGATCAACAAAACGGACACTATTAGATGGAAGCACCACCAATCATGCATTTTCTCAGTCAAAAATGTCTACAACTTTCTTACTTCCTTATCCACCAACAAAAATAAAAAAATTTCTTGGAAAAAATCTGGAATATCCAAGTCATCCAAATAATTGTCATTCCTTTGGAAACTGGTTTAAAGAGCTCTCCCAACTTCTAGTAGATTGGTGACTCATGTTTCAGCTATATCTCTAGAGTGTTCTCTGTGTAATTCCCAAACTCCGGAAACATAATTTCATGTTTTCCTAGATTCCCCTTCGTCGTAGCAATTTGGTTCTCCTTCTCCTTAGCTTCTGTGACTCTATATCTCCTATGGGGTTTATAAGTGATTGGGTTGAGAGTTGGATTTCTTCTCCAATTTCTTCCCCTTTTTCTAGTAGAATTGCAACGGTTTTATGGATCATATGGAAAAACAGGTGTTCAGTATTATTTGAAAGATATAACCTAATTTGAAATTAATGCTAGACCAAATTAGAGATCACATTCAAGCTTCTTCTTATTCACTTGCAACTTCTCAATCCATAAATCCCATCTCCTCACGTTCTTTTAAACCCTCATGGTCAACTTGGGATACAGTCTGGATTATGTTCATAGATGCTTCTTTCAAGGAGAGATTATTCGATGGGATATGTTTTCCTTCTTTATTCGGTAGACCAAGAAGCTTTCATGCATATTGAAGCAGGTTCCAGTTGGTCCTCCTCGGCCCTTTAGGAAAAAGCACATTCTTTGTTGATCGCTAGCAACTGGCTAAATAATAATATTCTCTCAAGTGTTGTTATAGGAATTCAAACAATTGGTGAAGATTATAAATAACAGAGAAATAAAGGCAACTTGGAAAGCAGAAAATACAATAGACAAAGCCGTGTCCAATTTAATGAATCTTCCTCAAGCTAATGTAAAGTTCATTAGCAGGAAACACAACACAGCTGCAGACTCAACAGCATAGGCGGCAAGAATTCAAAGTCTACAACTTATGTCAGCAAATATCCAGCAACAAGTTCTAAAATCTTCTATATTATGTAATAAGTTTTGAAAAAAAAAAAATTAATAATTTCTTGTATAACATTTCTTAATTAATATAATTTTATTTTCTATAAAAAAAAAACGAAACAGTCTATTTAAAATTACTTAATTTTGCATTTCTTGTATTGCATTACTTCATCTAAAAGAAACCTAACTTGAAAACTGTCATCTTTTAAGTCTATTTAAAATTGTTTACCAAAGGCAAATGCATACATAAGCTAGAGCTGTTTCCGGCACTGGCAATGACATGCAGCAAATGGTCATCATTTTTTGAGGAGATAGATTAATGCAGTTGATAAAATTTGTTTTAGCTTAGAAAGAAGCAGCAAATATGACAGATAAATTATTTTATCAATGATTATTTATTATATTTATTATATTTTTCTGATGTATGGACTTTAATTTTAATATTTAAGCTTTCCCCAAAAAAACCTGAAAATCACTACATTGCCGATATGGCTGGCACAACAATGAACCAGTGGTGGCGACGGGCAAGGCTAGTGGATGAACTCTCATTCTTAAGGTTAGTAAGAAAAAAAAACCAACAACCCGTTAAACAAAGTAAAAGAAGAAAAAATAAAAATAAAAAAATAAATAAAAAATAAATACGTTTTTCATCTCTGTTTAGTTAAAAGTTTATGTATCTTCACTCAAATTAAAAAAATATGAAAGGTAATTTCTTTTCCAAATATACTCTTTAATATTACTTCCTACGTCTCATTTTAGATGAAGGAGAAGAGTTTTTTTCAAATCCCAAAATATCCTTGCGATGAATACGTGTAAAATTACCTAGGAAACGTTTGTGCCAAGGAACCCTCTCTTTTTCTCTCTCTTAATCCAATCCTATTATTTTTGGTTTGATTAATTAATTATTAGGATTAATTTCAAATCGTTTTGATATAAAAAAAATCATTTGGGAAGAATCTCTTCGTTTCTGTGAATTCGTCTCTTTCTTGACGCTTCCGTTTCACAGAAACAAGAGATTCTTGGCTTACGAATTTCTTCTGTTTTTTTTCTTTTAACGAAAATTGCTTCTGTTTATTCTCTCTCATTCAAGGAGGTGGTGTGTGCAATTACCTCGTGCCTGTACTTTCTTCTTCAAAGAGACCTTTCAAGAACAGAGGTTTGTAACCATAACCAAATATAATTTAATCAAAATTTTGTATGGGAAATCTAATTGTATCATTCTTGTTTCTGTTTTGAATGTCTTCAAAACACTATAATTGATGGATTAACCTTCGTCTGAATCTTTTCAGAATGATCTTTTCTCTTCTTCTTATATCCGTTTTTTTCCGTTTGATTAAGAAAATTAAACACATTCTTGTTTGCGTAGGTATTCTCAGTAGGCATACAGAAATCAAAATGTTGGGAGATTTCTTGACCCGTATTCTCATGTAAACTTCTTTGTCTCTTTCTTTCCAATTTATTTAATATTAATAAAATGAAGAAGAAAAGACAATGTTTTGTGAGATGAAGACTAATTAAATTTTGGATTAAGTGCAGAATGCTTGTGGGATACGCTTATCCGGCTTTCGAATGTTACAAAACTGTTGAAAAGAATAAGATTGAGATTGAACAGCTTCGCTTTTGGTGTCAATATTGGTATTAGACTCTCGCTCTCTCTTCTTTTAATCTCATTTCTTTTGTAAAATCATCTCAGTAGTTATCTAATTAATTCAATGATTAATTTGGTAATTGTTACTGTCTTTGAATCTTCTTCTGACATTCTTTCTTTGATAACACAGAAATGTCAAAAACATGTTGCTTTCACCTTTAAAGTAGAAGAATAATTAGTTAGAACTGGTCAAGAATATTAGATAGTTTCTTTCTTTTATCTGGGAAGGTCATACATGTATTAACTAGGAAGAGGAGCCATATAACATAAGTCTAAACTAACTAACTTTTGTTTCAATTGCAATCCAAGGAAACCAAAAATCAAAGATGGGCCTTATCCCACTCCCATACCATATGCACAGTTAAAATATAAACAACTTTCTTTGCAAATGTATTGAACATCTAGCCAGAGAGAGTCGTGTTTGTATGTTATTTATGCAGGTACTTTGGTTAGGCTTGCAGTACCTTTGGCATGGAACAGTGTAATTGGGGATGTAGAGTGTTATTAAGCTCACTAAGTAACCACCGAATATATTTTGCAGGATCATTGTTATTTACGTTCACTTCTTCTTATTTTAGATGTAAATCAATTGGCATGCTTCTGAGAAAGAAACTAATCACAAAAAATGGTTGAATTGTAGGATCATTGTTGCAGTTCTTACTGTCACGGAGAGATTTACAGATTTTTTCATTTCATGGTAATGGTATACAGTAATGCAGATTAATTATAATTGGAAGTTGCATTTTAAAGTTTATATAAAGGTCAATCGTTATAGTTCACCTTCTGACTTATTTTCTACTCAAATCTTTTTCTTAAGGTTGCCTATGTATGGCGAGATGAAGTTAGTATTCTTCATATACCTGTGGTATCCAAAGACCCAGGTAAACTTGACATATTTCAAATCTTCAACATATAGATAAAATTTGTTTTGGTTTCTCAAATCATCTCTAATTGAATGAACAGGGAACTAGCTATGTGTATGCAACATTTTTGAAGCCTTATTTGTCAAAACATGAAACCGAAATCGATCGGAAAGTGCTGGAATTAAAGGCTAGAGCCTGGGATATGTTTATCTTATATTGGCAGAACTTTGCAACCTATGGGCAAACTGCATTCTTCCAAATCCTCCAATACTTGGCTGCTCAATCCTCAAAGGCCAAAGAAAACGCTTTTCAGGTTCATCGCTTGCCTTAATAAACTAATAGTTGCAATTATTTTTACCAACTTTATCCATGAACATGATGATAACGGGAAGACACGTGTGATATATGAATGAAAATTTGTGTTCCCTGAAACTTATGTCTTGAATCTCAAATGAATCTGTCCTTTGTTCTTCTTAGACTGATTGAAAGAATTAAATGTGAATTGAATCTTATCAACTTGGAATCTTTTGTAGAAGCCAAGTTCCCCATCACCAGCAGCTCCTTCTCCAAAGGCAACAGATTCTCCAACTTATCTTCGAAAACAACCAACTTCGCCATCAATGGTGATTAAGCATTCAGTATCACAAAGAAGTAAAGCAGAATCAGTAACATTACAACAAAAGAATACAGAAACAGTAGTAGTACACGAGAAGAATTTGTCAGTGGGCGGCAAGACACATTCATCGTCATCAGAAACATCAACTGTGACTGAAACTATAACCAACAAAGTAGATGACCACCATCAACAGAACAATGACACACAAGAATCATCCAGTATGGACGAAACCTTACGTTCAGCATTGACAAAGCTAAGGCGATCGAATTCTCGACCTCAGTAGGCATTTGAAAACTCCACAAGGAAGAATTTTTTTTTTTGAAGCAGGGTTCGAAAAATTAAAAAGTACACCCTCAGAAAATAGAAAACAAAGAAGGATGATTCCACACAGTTTCAGTATAGTAGTTTCTGTATATTGTATCAATTGATTCGAAATCTCTTTTTTGTTTCCAAATATTTTTGTTTGTTTTTGTAATACACTAATTCATTCATTTAATCAACTTTTTTTCCTTTTCCAAATCATGAACCGCGTCAAATAGGCAGTGGGCAGTGGGCACATCAAATTCACCATTAAAATTGAAAAAGGAAGAATCTTTACTGTTTCCATTTATTTGACTATATTTTTTTCAATCATATTCAAACCACATACCAAAGCAGGGGCATCTGTGACTGTGAGCTCCTGCCTTAAATTTGCACCTCCAAAAATAGGGTTCATTCCATGCCCAAGTTTCAATAATAGCTCATCCCTTGCAATTCTCTTCCAATATCAATTCTTTTACTGTCCCCGGCTAACCCATAACCAAATTGAGCCAATTAATCGATTAAAAACTCGAGAAACCATCGGAATCAATCGCCGTTCAATAAAATCTAAACAAGCAATGATCGGATTCTTGACATACTGATTTTGAAATCTAAACCACATCCGTTTGATAGAATTTCCTGAAGAACCCGGTGATGAAGACATAGGTTGTAAATAAGCCCATGCTGCTTGCTTAACAAGACGATTTCTAATGGATATCTCATAACAAGGTTGAATCATTGAACCAGTTGGTGATTGAACTGCTGCTGATAGTGAATATGGCATTAGATCTTTTAACGAAGTATACTTATCATCTTGTGATGATGATGATGATGGTTTGAATGAAAATAACTCAAGATCAAGTGACGATGATATTTTTTCTCTATTTGGATAACTTGAGCTTTGAAACTGAATAGGTATATCTAATACCACTGACGAAGGAAATGAATTCCTTCTTCTTATCGATGATGAAACTGGTAGTTCTTCTGAACCCATAGTTGGACAAAGTCACAAAGTACGGAAGTAATAACAACCCCAAGGCAGAATAAGAGAAGAATCACGTGCTTTTTTAAGATTCAGCTATTGCGCAGAATACAAACTGTCTGGTCTTGTATCAGGATTTATCTTTGCCCATCCCTGCTCCGCTCTTCTTATGTGCTATCTTTCTTTGATTTCTTTCTTTCCTCTCCTTTTTTGTTTAGATCGGTCTCTACTCTACTCCCTTGCAATTATTGGACTACAGCGTCACCCATATGGTATTCTTTTTTTTTTCTCCGTCAATTTGTGTTGCTATTATTTTATGAGAAATTAGTTATATTTGTATAAAATATAGGAGAAGGACAAATTGTTTGTGATGATAAAATTAAATAAAAAATCGTGAAAAATGTTATCAAATCAGAATCGAGAATTAATAGTTTGTTGGGACCTACTTAGTTTTGATTTTCGCCATAGTAGTGGCCTGGTGGGGGCGGGAAGACTAGGAATAACTGAACAAGCCCCCTCTCCTCACCAACCAATTGATTTTGGGGTCCAGTTCTTCTTTTTATTTTGTTTTATTGTATGGGAACAAATAAAAAAAATGATACTCCAATTCGTTTTTCTGATATGGGATAACCTGTACTTCTTTTTAACAGATAATCCAAGAATTTAACCTCGAGGTTACAAAACGAATAAACACAAACTTGTCGGACTAAAACTAAAGTAGCTATTTCCAACAGTATCTGGAAGATTCATTTCTAGTAATTATAAGTAGAAGAATTATAGGTAATTGAATCAGTAACAACCTACCGGCTAGCATATATACTGGTAAAAAGTTTGGATCGTTGAAGCATAATCCAATTTATGAACTTGGATTGATGAAATATAATCTAATTCGGTAGAACAATTTATTCAACTGATTGAAGTTTTCTTCTCCCATAAGAGAAAACATGCCAAAGAACTTATTGGAGCTAAATCATCCCTAGTTGGTGAAATTAGAATTTGTTAACGGAATTCTTACACCTGCTAGAGAAGATCCAATTCGAAAAAGAGGTGTTGATCTCCCTTTGTTGATGAAAATAGATCATGATTTATATCAAACCCTTTTCGGTGAAAAAGTTTCTTTTTATACTTCGAGGGTCGTTTGACCAACTTTTTGTGTTGGGTTATCCCTTCTTTATGGCTCAACAACTAGTGTGTCCCTTAACCTTTAAAGGATTTCGCCTAACAGTAACTTTGTTAGATTAAGAAAAAAAAATAATCGTTTCTCATCATCTCCTAGTCATGAAGATAGAAAGGAAACACTAAGTGAGAGAAAAATGAGGTAGCCATCATTGAAGGATTTTTTTGGTGATGTTAGAGAGATAGAGAGATAGCTTGAAGAAGAAATAGGATTCTTAGCTAAGGTTTTTTTGGTTGATCTAAGATTGATTCATTAATTTCTACATCTTTTTAAAATAGGGAAGTCTAGAGTTTGTGCAAACCCTAGTATTAAGTATCTTTACTCTTTCTATTGTTGGTTACTGGTAAAACTTAACTATTATGTAAATGAATTGTTGATCCACCACTATGGTGGTAACTAAAATTTTAAGCAAATTATTATCCAAGTGCTATATGCACCTTGCAGTACAGTATATCCCCATTTAGGAAGAAATATTATCATTCATAGTGGAAGGTTTGTCTGTGGTTTTTTACTCTTCACATTGAAGAGGTTTTTCCACGTAAATCTTGGTATTGTTTGATTGTCTTCATTTTGTCGTCTTTCGTTTATTTCCACATTGTGGTCGATTACTTGTGTAGGTCTCATATTGCGCATAGCGGCTCGGATTTGTAAGTCTCCCTCAACAAGTGGTATCAGAGCTTTTGGGTTGAGTTAATCATGTGCAATGGTGGAAGGTAGCACTAGTAATAAAATTGTTAGTTGACCGGTGAGAACTACGTGATTTGGTAGGCGATGATGGAAGACTTAGTGTATTACAAAGATCTCTATGGTCCAATAGAGAACAATGGAGTGAAGCTTAAGAAGACAGAAGATGAAGAGTGTCTTGTTGCTAACCGTAAAACAGAGGGTTTCATTCATCAATTGATTGATGATTCTATTTTTCATCATGTGGATAGTGAGATACTAGCATACTCTTTGTGTAAAAAGTTAGAGGATATATATGACCAGAAATCTCCTTTTGCAAAAGCTATTCTATTTGCAAAGCTTGGAAAGTTAAAGTACAAGGAAGGAAGTTCAATAGTGTAGCATTAGAATGAAATGAAGGGCATCATGAATCAACTTACATTTATGGATTTGGTGATTCCCGGTGAAATACAAGTTTATCTGTTGTTAAACAGGTTACTAGATAGTCGGGAGATATTGAAGGTGTATCTAAGTCATTCTGCTCCAGACAAGAAGTTAGCATGACTATCGCAACAAAAAGTTTGTTGAATAAAGAAGTTAGAAGGAGGTCATCAGACCCATCTCATGCAGAATCTCTTGTTACAGAGAACCGGGGTTGAAGAAAGGACATAAAGAAATTTGGTCGTAGCAAGTCAAGGGGTAAATCAAAGTCGAGTGATGGGATTTTAATTTGCCGCAAGTACAGAACTATCGATTAGATTGTATACAAATACGGATTCGTTCCGCATAGATTTCTGGAAGTGTAAAACCTAATTTTTTTTATTAATTAAAATGCTAAACTCAATTTCATTGGAATGAATCTAAGGAATAACTATTCTAAAACTTAATTTTAAAATTCAGAAATAAATTTGATTCGGAATACAATATGAGGTGAGTTCTAGGAAGTCGGGATTCCGCTATATTATGTAAACTTAAGTACCAAAACGTTTTATAAGTTCTCCAAAAATGTCTCGAAACGATTTAGGACATGTGAATACATTTCGGAAAATAAATCTTTTAAAACGAATGATAATTCTTTAAATAATTGATAGTTTTCTTCATAAGGTTGCTTGTAATAATTATTTTTATATGACAAACTCAAGCACAAGGCATATGAAGTCAATTGTCCTCAATTTGTAACAAAGAATAAAAAGGTCATGGAGAAATAATTTAGAAAATTAATTGAGATACTCTAACATAAAATAGCTTCCTCCCTAATCCCAGATGAGATATTTATACACTAATAGCAAAAAGATCAAAAGAAAATTGATTAAACATGAATGTTTTTTGATGATAAATACTTACAGTTTTCTTTTATTCTCTCTTAATGATTTTACGACTGATTTTGGGTGTAGTGAAAGAAGAACAGACCACAGCAGCAACACAGAAAGTTGTTCAGTTGAGCAGTAAAACAAGGACGGACTTAATCTGTATTAGGAGATGAAGCTGTCCCAAGGACTGTAGCAGTTTTGTTACAAAAGGTGTTGAAAACCGTTACTGAAGCCTTGAATATGAAAGCTTTAGCAACACGATAATTGACAGTTTGAGCTATTGAAACACTTTCTTCATCTTCTTCCTCAGACTAGGTTTTGAAAGTGCATGAACAAAAAAAAAAAACTTTTTTTTTTCTCTCAATTGTGACTCTCCAAATAACTCTGTCTCCCCCCTGTATGCTCTGCAACCTCTTCTATTTATATGATAACATCCACAACTACCAAATCTTCGACAATCTTCTAATCTTTATTAAGAAAAATTCTCGGCAATCAAACCCGAGAATATTTTCTTCTCTCTTTTAGATGGCATAGTTTCCATGGGAATGAAACTCTTAGTTATTCTTTCCTAATCACAGCTCGAGAATGAAATCTTCCTGATTTTCTTACAACAAACAATACCTGGGGAAATATAAACCTCCTTGATTTAGTTTTTAGCATTCATCCATGAGATTTCTTTTTTCCTTTTTGAGTTTCCCACCGTGTTTAAACTCTTATTAGTTAAGATAAGAAGACAGTCTATCTTAATTCTTACAAGAGATACCAAATCTTTTATTTAAAGATTTACGCAAGGAAAGAAAGAAATTTCCCGCCAATTAGTTTCTTTGAATTTGAAAGAAAGGTGGTGCCTGAATCCAAAGATTGGGTGCCTTTAACCATTGCAGGATACTTTTATCAAAATTTTGGGTGCCTTTATAAATTTTCCGAGTGCCTTTATAACTTTTTAATCCCAATTTCTCCATAATTATTATTCTTTCAAAAATACCTATAATGACAACAAAAACACAATAATAATATAAAAATCGAGAAGTAGCAATATAAATATCAGCTCAAATAAGACACAAAATTGTGTTTATCAAATACTCTCAAACTTATTATTTGCTAGTCCTCGAGCAAATCTAATCTACAATTCCTAACTCACTGTCACATGTATCGCGGTTGCACTTAGCGTGTGCAACAAGACTTTAAAACCCTAGGTGTCCCTAGTGGACGAGTTTTGTCTCGTGAGGGTTTACAAGAGATATACCCACAAAACATTTACTCCAAATTCTAGCTACTTGTGAACGATTGAGGGTAGACACTAAACATGTTATTTAGTTGGCAACAAAATTCTTTGGCTATGGGAGGAATTACCCTGTTTTAAGTCTAATTGATATACACAAGTTTTTACTCAAGCATACTAAAATTCATATGTAAGAAAACAAAGCACTACTCAGATAGTCATAGAATGGACCACAATACTCGGCATCTTACAAAAAACAATCACATGAATAGATCAAGAAGATGGATATGTAGATGATGAAGTTTGCATATGTTGACTAAGGTGAATGGTGTTTCCCATATCTGTCTGAAGGTCAGTGCCAGGATGAACCTTAATGGATTAAGATACGCTCCCTAATATCGACTCAGTTGGTATATACAAGGGCCCCAGCGGTCGATTTATTGAAAATAAAATAATAATATATTAATTTATTTTATTTTTTGGTCTAAATAATATACAATAATGGGGCTTGATATCAATCACTCTACTTCATCCCAACACCGATAACAAGGCGATGTTGGTGCCCTACCAAATCACTTATAGAAACACAAAAAGTTGTAAAAATAAAAATAGAGCGTGATATGGTGACGACTATCATGTCATTTCTAACACCTGAACTTTGTCCTTTTATGAATAAACCATTTATCTGGGTCCCTCAACTCCTATAGCCAATAAATTTGTTTCCATATACCTAGAATGGTTAGTGCCATCCTGAATTGTTCACAAGTTTCCAATTTTGGAGTTTTTGGTACAACTAAATTTTTGTAAAAATTTTCTCCCTTACCCCCGAACTTAAATTGAACATATTCCTCGATGTTCTAAAGATAATGAATAAATGCATGAACAAGGAGAAATACCGAGAAAAAGATAAGGAAAGATGTTACCAGCATTGTGTACCAAAAGCATATGGGTTGCCTCCCATAAAACGCTAAGTTTAATGGCTTCAACCAGACAAAATGTACCTGCAGAAAATTAGTCATGATAAACGGGATCCTCTAAATTTATATTTTCACATCAGGATTGGTCAATCGATGAATGGTTTCAACCGTTGACCATTGACTTTGGAAGTATCTCTAGTATCATGATTTGTAATCTCAATAGCACCGTGCGGATACACGGTCTTGACGTAGAATGGTCCAGTCCAACGAGATCTAAGCCTATCAGGAAAGAGATGAAGACGAGAATTATACTAGAGAACTTTTTGGTCTGGGGTAAAAGATTTCCGAAGAATCGATTTGTCGTGAAAAACTTTGGTTTTCTCTTTCTAAATTTCGCACTTTGTTAAGAATCATTGTGAATTTCTTCCAACTCATTGAGTTGTAATCTAAGGTTCGCTCCAGCAGTGGACATGTCGAAGTTCAGCTTTTTGATAGCCCAATAAGCACGGTGTTCTAACTCTATAGGAAAATGGCAGGCTTTACCGAAGATAAGTCTGTACGGAGATATCCCTAGAGGTTCGATAAGCCCACAAAGTATCCACTAAACGTAAAGACCAATCTTTTCGAGTAGGGTTTACGGTCTTTTCCAATATTTGTTTGATTTGCCTATTAGACACTTCTACTTGGCCACAAGTCTGTGGGTGGTAAGGTGAAGAAACTTTATGGGTGATGGAGTATTTCTTGGTGAGGGCCTCAAAAGATCGATTGCAGAAATGGGAACCTCCATCACTAATAATTTTTCGAGGCATACCAAAACGAGAGAAAATGTTCTCTCTAACAAACTTGATCACAACGTGGTGATTGTTTTTCTTGGTAGCTATAGCTTCAACCCATTTGGACACATAGTCAACGGCTAGAAGAATATAAAATTTGCCAAAATAATTAACAAAGGGACCCATAAAATCAATACCCCATACATCAAATATTTTCATTATCAAGATAGTGGCGTCATATTACGGCGGGTCAACTTTCCTAATTTTAAACACCTTTCACAACTTTGACAGAATTTGCAGGAATCTTTAAATAAGTACGGCCAATAGAAACCAGATTGCAAGACCTTAGCAGCTGTTTTCTTTGCACTAAAA
Source organism: Papaver californicum (assembly GCA_023531435.1). Taxonomy (NCBI): domain Eukaryota; kingdom Viridiplantae; phylum Streptophyta; class Magnoliopsida; order Ranunculales; family Papaveraceae; genus Papaver; species Papaver californicum. The sequence goes on along the minus strand of JAJJMC010027464.1, from coordinate 5,243,990 downwards.
TAACCCTCACAGGCTTCAGAGTGACAGAAAGTGAGCACACTAGAGATTTCGTTGTCAGGAATACAACGACGGATGATCTGATCTAGACAATATTTGAACAAGTATGGATCATCCCACAAAAAATGTTTGACCTCAGACAAGAATTTTACTATATCCTATTTAGACCAATGCTCGGGCATTTGACCAGTTACCAAATAATTAACCATGTCAGCAAACCAGGGTAAACAATTGTTCATCAGGGAATGTGTCTAGGACTGGTCTTTCATCATCTCTAGACTCAGCAAGAATACGGGATAAATGGTCGGCTAATAAATTTTTGGAACCCTTTTTATCACGAATTTCTAGAGTGAATTCTTGTAACAGTAAAACCCATCTAATCAACCGAGGCTTCGAGTCCTTCTTAGAGAGAAGATACTTGAGTGCCGAATGATCAGATAAACTATGACTTTTGACCCAAGAAGGTATGATGTAAATTTTTCTAGAGCAAACACGATGGCTAACAATTCCTTCTCAGTGGTGTTGTAGTTCACCTGGGCATCGTTTAGGGCTTTACTGGCATAATGAATCACAGAAAGTGCTTTATCATATTGTTGGCCAAGGATAGCACCAACCGCATAATCAGATGCATCATACATGAGTTCAAATGCAATGTTCCAATCAGGTGGTCGTTTGATATGGGCAGAAGTTAACAAAGATTTAAGCTTCTCGAAAGTTTCAACACATGCTTCATCAAATACAAAGGCAGTATCTTTAGCAAGTAGGTTAGACAGTGGTAAGGCAATCTTACTAAAGTCTTTGATGAAATGACGGTAGAATCCAGCATGACCAAGGAAAGATCTAACTCCTGTTACGTTCTTAGGTGGTCTTAATTTTGAAATTAGGTCAACCTTGACTTTATCAACTTCTATTCCCTTAGCGGACACCACATTCCTAATACTATTCCAGATTTAACCATAAAATGACACTTTTCCCAGTTAGGGACTAGGTTCTTTTCTTTACAACGTTCTAGAACTAGAGTAAGGTGGTGCAAACATTCATCGAAAGAAGAACCAAAAACCGAAAAATCATCCATAAATACCTCGAGAAACCGATCCACTATGTTCGAGAAGATACTTAACATGCAACGTTGGAATGTTTCAGGTGCATTGCACAACCCGAAAGGCATACGTATGTAAGTAAAAGTACCAAATGGACATGTTAAAGTTGTTTTCGCTTGGTCTTCTGGGGCTATGCGGATTTGGTTATACCCAGAGTATCCATCTAGAAAACAGTAATGGCTATGACCGCCTAATCTTTCTAATATATGGTCGAAGAATGGTTGAGAAAAATGGTCTTTCCTAGTGACTAAGTTTATCTTACGATAGTCTATACAAACTCTCCACCCAGTAGTAACACGGGTGGGGATCGATTCATTGTTCTCATTCTCAACTATTGTAATCCCAGAATTCTTTAGGACAACCTGGACAGGGATGACCCACTTACTATTAGAGAAGGGTATATAATACCCGTATCTAACAACTTAAGCATCTCTCTGCGGACAACATCTTTCATGTTGGGGTTCAATCATCGCTGCATTTTTCTTGAAGTTTTGGCACCTTCCTCTAGGTAGATTCGATGCATACAGTCAGCAGGACTAATACCTTTCATATCTTTTATTGTCCACCCTAGGGAAGTTTTGTGATCTCGGAGAACACTAACTAGTTTACTTTCCTGATCGTGCTCTAAGTCAGAACCAATTATCACAGAAAGAGTATTCTCATTACCTAAAAACACATATTTCAAAGTATCTGGTAATGAATTTAATTCAAGGGTGGGAGCTTTAACTAAATATGGGACGGGATTTTCTGTAGTGGGTGGAAGAGTTTCAGGTTTACGTTGTCGTTTGCCATAATCCAAAATTGGATCAGAATCTAGCAACGCATTAACTTCTTCAAAATAACTATCCTTATCGTAGTAGGTGATGTGATTAGGAATTACCCAATATAATAACCGCAATCACACGACGTCTAACTAGTAGACAACGGCAAGTACGGGTCGAACCCACAGAGAGTGGGGAAATACTGCAATTAATATCTCTAATAAACTAACCAAGAGGAAT
>JAJJMC010027464.1:5224626-5241882 GCA_023531435.1 Papaver californicum | reverse complement strand
TTGATTTAGTCATGTTCCTTTTGCAACTAGTATTTTATGTGAACCACCTAATAAAATAATAAAATAGTAAATTAATATAATCATAAGTACTATTAAATATAGATTAGGCGATAAAAATGTATAAAATTAAGCGCCTATCAGTAGGCTCCAAAATGGGCCAAACAGGCTTCTAACGGATCATTAACACTATTGGTGCTAAAAGTGTTCTCAACTAGAGAATCAATCATGCAAACAGACTCATAGTGATCATGGTATGAAGGGGCTTGGAAGGCTTTAAACATATTTACCGAGACTTTTTGATTGCCAAAAGAAAAATCCATTTGACAATTTTGACAATTGATTATTGCATTAGAAATTTCTAAGAAAGGTTGACCTATGATGATTGGAATGTGGATTTCTTGGTCTGAGATAGGTTGAGTGTCTAGAATCACAAAGTCAAATGGATATATAAAGTTTTCTACCTGAACCAAAACGTCTTCAATAATTCCACGTGGGATCTTGATTGACCTATCGGCTAACTGAAGTGTAATCCTAGTTGGCTTCATCTCACCTAGTCCAAGTTGTTCATATACTGAGAATGGAAAAAGGTTCACACTAGCTCCAAGATCTAAAAATGCATTTTCTATCCGTTGATTGCCTATAGTACAAGTAACAGTGGGACAACCAGGATCTTTGAATTTAACTGGGTACTGTTGTGAAAGTATGGAACTAACTTGTTATGTCAAGAATGCCTTTTTACGCACACTCATGTCACATTTGACCGTACACATGTCTTTTAGAAACTTAGCATAGATTCGCATATGTTTAATTGCATCTAACAGGGGAAGGTTGATCTTAACCTGCTTAAAGATGTCTAGGAATTCAGCGTAAATACCAGGCTTTTTCTTGACAAGCCTTTGGGGAAATTGTGCAGGTGGGGTAAACACTCTCTCAGGGACATTTTCCTCATTTGGGTCTACAACTTTCTCAGGCCCACTAGTATCACTAGGATTTTTATTGACTTTGGACTCTTTTTCAGCTTGATGACTATCCTTAGGTTGTTCTACTGTATTTTTTACTATTTTGCCACTCCTAAGGGTAATGACTGCTTGAACGTGCTCAGTAGAACTACCTGATTCATTTATCTGGTGGACTCCTTTTGGATTCGAGTTGGTTGGCTAGGAAATTTCCCATTTTCCCTATCATTTAGCTTGTTGGACAGTTAACTCATTTGAGTCTCTAAGTTGCTAATAGCTCGGTCATTATTTTGTAGGTTTCGTTGAAAGCTATCAAGCCTCTGACCCATCTGGTAAAAATGTTGGGTAGTCTGGGCTTGATTTAGGGCACTACTTTCAATAAAGAGTTTTAGAGTTTCCTCTAGAGACGACTTTGAATCAAATGGACTTGGTTCTTGGACTTGGGTTGGGTTCTTAGGAAAACCAGGTGGTGGGTTGCTAGAAGCATTGCCCTGATGGGCCTCTTTGGACCACGAAAAATTTGGTTTATGTCTCCACCCAGGGTTATAGGTATTAGAATATGGGTCAAACTTGGGTCGACCCTCATATTTAGAGTTCATACCTCCATACAAGACACTAACCTGATCACGGGTAGTTTCTTTTGGGTAAAACTGGGACTCATTGTTATAGAACATAACCTGACTTGACCCTTCTTGGCTCCTAATTTCTAAGGCCTCTAGACGCCTAAGAATATCTGAACCATTATAAACTTGATTAACCCTATGGATCGGGTTCCTAGTTACATATGCTTCTCTCAATAGAGCCCATTGCCTCATTTTCTCATCTAACTCGATAAACAAGTCAAAACAAGGGCCTCGATTCTTATGAGTAAACTCTCCACCACTTATTGTTTCTACCTGCATACGAGTTTCACTATCTAGGCTATCATACAAGATTTAGGCCATATGGGCTTTTTCAAACCCGTGATGCGGACACTGGTATAAAAACTCATTAAACCTTTCTACGTAATCATGTAGACTTTCACCTAATTTTTGTTTAAAGGTTTGAATAGAATGACGAACAGTAGAAGTCTTATGGTGTGGGTAGAATTTCTTAATAAAGGCCTCTACAAGACCATCCCAAGTGGTGATTGTTTTAGCGGGAATAAAATGATACCACTCTTTAGCCTTTTCATAAAGGAAAAAAGGAAACAAACGCAACTTAAGTATATCTATCGAGATATTTGGATAGCTCATGGTCCCACAGATCAATTTAAAGTCTCTAATATGGATATATGGATTTTCGTTGTCTAACCCCCTAAATGTACGAAACGTATTAATTATTCCGGGTTTGATGTCAAATTTCCCATTAGAAGCGGGTATAACTACCCCAGATTCACGTACTACTCTAGACGGGTTCATACGGTCTCTTAGGATTTTGTTCACCTAGACTTCATTCTCATGATTACCACCCATTTCAGCAAAAACGGATGTACCACCTAGATCCATATAACGAGTCGTACTTAAACAAAAAAAGGTCGTTTTCTTCAAGTCAATCTCATACACGGATCCAACGACGCATACACAAGCAAAAACACTAGTGCTTAGTAGGAATTGTGCACATGCAAAATGCTAAGTTCACTTATTTAGGTAAGCTTGGGTTACCGTAGAAAAATATACCTACAGTCAAAAACTAGTCAAATGTACAAGGCTTGGATTTGTGGTGTTTCGGATGATAACGCCCAGAGGGTTCACCGTACTATCCCACAGTTTTCCTAAAATCGGTACCGGAAAATGCAAAATTATGTGTGCAAACGTGTTTTTTTTTTAATAAAATAAAAAATAATAACTAAATAAACACACCAAAAAGGGAATAAAATCTAAAAATAAAAATTAATGAAATAAAATTTTGGAATTTACTAAACTTTATGGTAGGCAATTTTCCGCAATAATTACGAAATATTCCCTGCGCAACAAAGACAAGAAAATACCAAATGGAATCTAGAAAAGAGAATAAAATAAAATAAAAATAAATCATGAACTAATTAACACAAAATTAAAGAAAATTCACAATACACAATTCTAAATATCCACGGCAACGGCGCCAAAAACTTGATGCGATTTAATTTGTCTAGTATACAAATACAGATTCGTTCCACAGAGATTTCTAGAAGTGTAAAACCTATTTATTTATTTTTATTGAAGTGCTAAACTCAATTTGATTGGAATGAATCTAAGTAGTAACTATTCTAAAACTTAATTTAAGAATTTCAAAATAAACTTGATTCGGAATAAAATATGAGACGAGTTCTAGGATATCGGGGTTCCGTTATATTATGTAAACTTAAGTATCAAAACGTTTTATAAGTTCTCCAAAAATATCTCCAAACGATTTAGGATATGTGAATACATTTCGGAAAATAAATCTTTTAAAACCAATGACAATTCTTTAAATAATTCATAATTTTCTTCACAAAGGTTGCTTGTAAAAATTATTTTTATACGACAAACTCAAGCACAAGGACATATAAAGTCAATTATCATCAATTTAAAACAAGAATAAAATGGCCATGGAGAAGTAATTTAGAAAATTAATTGAGATACTCTAGCATACATAATATAGCTTCCTCTCTAATCCTATATGAGATATTTAACCAATCATAGCAAAAAGATCAAAAGAAAATTGACTAAACATGAATATTTATTGATGAAAAATAGACTTACAATTTTCTTTATTCTCTCTTAATGATTTTACGGCTGATTTTGGGTGTAGTGAAAGAAGAACAGACCACAGAAGCAACACAGAAAGGCTGTTCAGTTAAGAAGTAAAACAAGGACGGACTTAATCTGTATTAGGAGATGAAGTTGTCGCAAGGACTGTAGCAGTTTTGTTGCGAAAGGTGTTGAATACCGTTACTGAAGCCTTGAATATGAAAGCTTTAGCAACACGATAATTGACAATTTTAGCTATTGTAACACTTTCTTCATCTTCTTCCTCGGACTAGTTTTTGAAAGTGCAGGAACAAAAAAAAAATCTTCTTTTTCTTTTTCTCTCAATGGTGACTCTCCAAATCACTCTGTCTCCCCCTTGTATGCTCTCCAACCTCTTCTATTTATATGATAACATCCACAGCTACCAAATCTTCGACAATCTTCTAATCTTTATTAAGAAAAATTCTCGGCAATCAAACCCGAGAATATTTTCTTCTCTCTTTTCGATGGCAGAGTTTCCATGGGAATGAAACTCTTAATTATTCTTTCCTAATCACAGCTCGAGAATCAAAGCTTCCTAATTTTCTTACAACAAATAATACCCGAGGAAATATAAAACTCCTTGATTTAGTTTTTAATATTCATCCACGAGATTTCTTTTTTCCTTTTTGAGTCTCCCACCGTGATTAAACTCTTATTAATTAAGGTAAGAAGACAGTTTGTCTAAATTCTTGCAAGAGATACCAAATCTTTTGTTTGAAGATTCACACAAGGAAAGAAAGAAATTTCCCTCCAATTAGTTTCTTTGAATATGAAAGAAAGGTGTTGCCTGAATCCAAAGCTTGGGTGCCTTTAACCATTGTAGGGTGCCTTTATCAATTTTTGGGTTCCTTTATAAATATTCCAAGTGCCTTTATAACTTTTTAATCCCAATTTATCCATAATTATTATTCTTCCAAAAATACCTACAAACACAATAAAAAAACAACAATAATACAAAAATCGAGAAATAATAATATAAATATGAGCTCAAATAAGACACAAAATTGTGTCTATCATCGAGAAAAGACGTTGAGTGTTGAAACATTCGTAATAAAGGTCATTTTTCAAATGAATGCAGGTTGCTGGAGCAAGAAAAAAATAAATGGAAAGGAAATGACAGGCAAGATAAGGATATTGCAAGTGTCGCAACAGATGGTGATATCATTTTATTCTTTGATTGTAATGATGTACGTGTGAGTTCTGCAGGTTCCGATTGAGAATGGGTGGTAGATTCAGGTACATCATACCATGCTAGTCCCTGAGAATATGTGTTCACTTCCTACATGGCTGGTGACTTTGGGTCAGTCATAAAGGAAAACAGTGGTGTTTCGAATATTGTAGGAATGGGTGAGGTGAAAGTCGAGACCACTGTTGGATGCACATTGGTTCCCAGAAATGTGCGACATATACCAGATCTTTGCTTTAATCTAACGTCACTTAGAGTGTTAGATGATGAAGGATACACAAAATCTTTAGCCGATTGACAGTGGAAGCTAACCAAGGGCTCCATGGTCATTGTAAGAGGGAAGAAGTGTGTCACATTATACACAACTCGTGTGAATCTGGTGAAAGATGAGTTGAATGATGTTGACAAAGATTCAACCTCCTAGTTGTGGCATAGGTGACTTGGTCATCTTAGTGAGAAGGGAATTCAAATCCTCGCCAAAAAAAAATATCTTGCAAAACATGAAAGATATACAACTAGGTAAGTGCAGTGTTTGTTTAGTTGGTAAACAAACTACAGGTTTTTTTCATAAGGTTTTTCCTAAGCGTAATTTTAGTATTCTAGATCTTGTTCGTTCCGACGTGTGTAGACCTTTAAGGGTAAAAAAAACTTGGTGATGTTGTCTATTTGTTACTTTTATAGATGATACTTCAAGGAAGGTTTGGTCATATGCAATCAAGACCAAGGATGATGTTTTCATGTGTTAAAAATGTTTCACAATACGGTGGAAAGAGAAACAGGTATAACCTTGAAGTGTCTTCGTTCTGACAACGAGGGAGAGTACATTGGGCCACTTAAAGTATATTGCAAGAGAATGGGTATACTTCATGAACAATCAATTCTGAAAACTCCGGAACATAATATTCTTTCAGAGAGAATGAACCTCACTATTCTTGAGAAAATTAGGTGCATGTTATCTCATTCCAAGTTGCAGAAGCATTTCTGGGGTGAAGCAATGAATATTGTTGTATACTTGATCAAACTATATCTTTCAATACCGCTATATAGGGAAGTAGCAGGGAAGGTATGGATAGTGCATGACATTTGTTCGCATCCCTAAAGATCAGAGATCAAAGCTTGATGACAAAACATAGTATTGTGTGTTCTTAAACTATGGGACAAAGAAGTTTGGTTACATATTTTTGGATCCAGTTGATAAAAAGGTCATCAGAAGCATGGATGCAATATTCTTTGAAGATCATACTTAGAGGTGCATATCGGTCGGTCGTCTCGGTTTTCCGTCCAAACTGTAGGCCGAACCGACCAAACTACGGTTATCATAATTTAAACCGCAACCGAGTCATCCATTGGTCAGTTCGGTTTATTAACCGGTCCGACTCATCTCTATTTACTCCTGTTTTTTTTTTTTTTATTTATCGATGGTATTGCGTAAATAAATATACGGTTTATGGGCCGGTTAAACCCGTCCGAACCGACCCATATAAAACCGAATCACATGTTAAATGAAAACTTTGAACTGAACTTTTCAGTTTCTCCTCTACTCTTCCACCTGTAAATTTTTTTCTCATACAAATACAATAGTACAAATCTTATATCTTTAACTAAAAAAATAAACAACAATCAATCCATAATTAAAACCATATGATCCATAACTATTTAACTACTACCTGTTTTTAAACTTCAAAGTTTAAGATAAAAAAAGTTTAAAATCATTAAAAAAGACTGCAAATCAACTTCTATAATCCATCCTATTAACTATTGCACAGGCATATCACCTGATAACTCTGTAACAAAAAAACGAGTTTTATGTTTAAGTCTTTATCAAGTAACAACTTTGAATTAATAAGTATAGAAAAAATACATTACCTTCCTCAATGCTAGAGTTATCATCTGGTACATAGTCACCTAGGAAATCAAGAGTAATAGGTTTTTGTAACCATCTTTGCGTACAAAGTAGTGCCTTAACTGTCCTACAAGATAAAGAGCTTCTTCATGGAGTAAGCACGCGCTTTCCGGTACTAAATGACGATTCAGATGCAGCTGAAGACACGAGAATGGCTAATATATCATTTTCCATGTAGGATAGCATCTTACACTTGGCACTATTGGCTTTTTACCAACCCAATATGTCAAAATTCTCAGCCATTGGTTCATACTCATCCATTAAATACCTATCCACCTATGTTTTTCCCTCAATACCATCATTGTCTCTTCTACGCATTCTCTTCCTTGAGTTAATCACGGCTTCATAACTTTCCTCTTGACCAATAACTAGAGAGTCATCTATAACAACAGTACTTGAACTTACCACCTCATTTTCATTTGGATACAAAGATCTATACTCCTCATAGAGTCTCACTAGATCATTTCTCACCTTTTTCATAACACTTTGAACCCTGTCATCATCTTGCTCATATAAACACTCAAGAATAAATTCCAATCCACCCTCTTTCTCTCGTGGATCAAGTAATTGATCAATAAATAAGACAAGATTAATCTTATCATATTCACCCCAATACTTGTTATATTTCAAAAACATAAGATGATCCATCCTTGCAACAAAAGCATCTACTCTAGAATTGTTCCTAAATTGAACTAATTGTCCATGTATCAAAGCTAATTCTCATAAAATGCATGTGTTGTAACTTGAATAGAAACAGAAAACTTAACCGTTGAATCAAAAAATACCTTTAGACACTTCACAAGGCCTCTGGCATAGGCCCAATATTCTACATAGGGAGCATGTTGACGAGGCTTTTTTTTTTTTTTTTTTTTTTCTGCTGTGCATGTGTGCCTCTTGGATTAGTATCCATAGGTTCATTATCAGATTCATAACTAGATGAAGAAGCAGCATCAACATCTTCAACTTCAACATCATCAGAAATCACTACATCAAAATAGTTAGTATTGGGTAAAGCAATAAAAATGTCTTCTTCAGAAATTAACTTCTCCTTGTAGTCACTATCAACCCTTTATAACCTTTTAAAAGATTTTTCTAACTTCACAGCTGCATCTAACATCAAATGTGTGTCGTTCCATCTAGTTTTCACATCTAAAATCAAACATCTCTTCCATTCAATCTTTTTAAAGCATCACAATGTCGAAATTTGGCTAACCTAGCAGGAGAACTCTTAACATACTTCCTAACTGACCAGATCTGCTTATGGACTTATTATAGACTTTCACTGCATCTCTTATAACAAGAGCAGAACATGAGCAACACATCGAACCTGATAAGAAAAAATAAGTAGAAAAGATTAGAAACAGGAAAACACTTCTCATAAGAAGATTATAATGAGAAGCAAATGACATAAGCAAATGACACCTTTGTCTATCCTAATGTTATATTGAATGCTATCACAACATGTTAAAGAATGAAAAGAAAACATAAATCAGTAAAAAAAGAAACAGTTTGGAAATAAAAAGATGATAAAAAGACGTAATATAGAAAAATTAAGAGATCTTACGTGCAAGAATTCAGCTTTAACTTCTGCTCATGTCAATCCAATCACACTACTCCTCAAATAGTATATTGCCACCTTATTAGAACTAACATTATCCAGTATCATACCAAACACATCTTCAAGTCCCCAATTCAATAGACATATCTCTAACATATTACCAATCGCCACACATGTATGACCCTTAACCTGGCAGAACATGATGATTTTCTCATGTAACTTCCAATTATGATCAACATAGTGAACTGTCACACAAATATAATTAAAATTATTTGGCGATGCCTATGTATCAGTTGTGATAGATACTCTCTATTTACATGCCTTGAAGTACTCTTTCAAACTCTTTTTCTCTTCAATATAGTTTTCTAGAAGTTGTCTATATATAGTCATACGACCAGGGACCTTAAATCTAGGCTCCATAACCATACAAAATATTCTAAATCCTTCTCCTTCTACCATTGTAAATGGAATCTCATCCTTGAAACTCCATTAACATCCTTTTACATTTCTCATAACTAAAACCCAAAGAAACCATCTTACCATCCTCACCTAGACGAACCAATTTCAGTTTGAGGAGTTTCACTTGATTCATCCATGATCATCCAGAAGACCTAATACAAAAAAAAAAATATTGTTCATCTTACAAAAAAACAGTTGACAATACTACATTCAGCATAACCAAACATTAATAATTAAGCATAACCAAACATTTGACAATACTACATTTGTACAAAAAAATGTGATCATTTGCACAGGACAGAAAGTACAAAATTTATTTGATTAAACATAATCAAACATTAAGCACAAATCAAAAGGTGATCATTTACAGTCATAAATCATAATAAACAAAAAGTGATCATTTTCAATGTGAAACCCAAAACCGACATCCAGAAACACCACAACATGACTTTAAACTCAAATTTAAGAATCAATTTCATATAATCATATTGAATTAACGTTATAATACTTCAATTATTTCATTCAATTATGTAACATTATTTGAATTCATAGAACACAAGTAACATTATGTTCACCTAAATTTAACTAACAACATCAAAATTCAGAGCACAAAAGTAATATTATTCTATAACAAAACTAACATTTGTTTAAGGAAACAAATAGAAGCCACCAAAATATGATACAAGTAAATCAATTCCTAGCAACTACATGGAGCAACAAAATTACGAACAACATCAAACACAAACAAATCAAAGAAAAAAAAATAACCACGTAAGGAATAGAAGAAATGGAATTACCTTTACAGATAGAAGTTGTTATTTTATACTCTTATTCCATCATTGAATTGATTAATTTCTACAAATCAAATATAAAAAAAAAATCAGAAATTCATATTTCATAAAACTAAAATTAAGAAATTATGGCAAATTGGTTTATCAAATCAAACCTTCTGAGCATCACAATCACTCAGAAGTAAGGAAACCCATAATCAATTTCTATTTAATCAGGTAATTTTACTAAAAAAAATTTCAATTATGGCAAAAACAGACTTACAGTACCTAGACTAAAAAAAAATTTGAATAAAGAAAGAACGAAGAGAAACAAGGTAGTACTGGTGATGGTTGCAGTCAAGAATCTCAAGATGGTGTTGCAGATGTGTCGTGGTGGTGGTGACTAGTGATTTCTTCTTCCTCCAGGCAGTATATCTCGAGAAGAAAGAAAGAACGAAGAAGAAGAAATGAGAAAATCGAAGAGAGAAACTTGTTTTTAGTTTTTTAGGGTTAGATTATGTGTGGATAGGATTAATTATAGGATTTTATATCTAGGGATAATAATAACCGTCTTTTCAGTCCTGCTCGTTCGGTCTTTACACCCTAAACCGTAGGCCGAACCGTAGGATGGACGATTATAATAAAATGAACTGTGGACTGAACCGTCGTCAACGGTCGGTTTGAATAAACCGCCGGTTCGACCGGTTCATTTTATCATTGGATTTGGATCCAAGGTCATGTCATCCTGAAGCTTTGGCATCTCAATATTCTCAATAGTCTAAACAACATGATGATGGTGTTGATGGTAATGAAGAAGAAGAACACAATCATGAATATGAAGCTCATGGAGATATTTAGGTGTATGGTGAGTAAGAAGTGAAACAAGAACCAGAAGTTGAGTTAAGAAGACCCAACAGTCCCAAGATACCTTCAACAAAGTATACACTACATGAATATATGATGCTCACAGATGCAGGCGAACCAGAATCTTATAATAAGATCTTCATGTTCCTGAGAGTGGGATGTGGTTGAAATCCATGAAATAATATGTGATTTCTTTGGATAAGAATGAAACTTATGAGTTAGTTGACAAGCCAGAGAACCGGAAAGTTATGAAGAACAAGTGGATGTATAAAATCAAGACTGGAGATGGAAATTCACAACCAAGGTACAAATCACGCTTAGTTGTGAAGGATTATAAGCAGAGAAAAGGTGTTGACTAAGAGATTTTCTCACATGTGGTGAGATTTCCTTCTATCCGGGTAGTCTTGGTATTAACAGCTAGTATGGACTTTGAGATTGAAAAACTAGATGTCAAGACATCATTTCTTCATGGTGATTTAGAAGAATATGTGTATATGGCACAACCCGAAGGTTTTGAAGTCAAAGGCAATAGACACATGTTGTGCAATCTTAAGAAGAATTTATATGGTTTGAAGCAAGCCCCTAGAAGATGGTACAAGAAGTTTGAATCGTTTATAAAGCAACATGGGTACAAGAGGACAACTTTAGATTATTGTGTGTATATTCAAAAAATTGTTGATGGTGATTTTCTTATTCTATTGCTATATGTTGATGATATATTGGTTGTTGCCAAAGATAAAAAAAAAAGATTGACAAGTTGAAATCAGAATTGAGCAAGTCTTGTTATGAAATACTTGGGTGCAACAAAGCATATTCTTGGCATGCAAATATCTCGTGATAGGAAAGCAATGAAGTTGTGGCTATCACAAGAAATTTATATTGAGAAGGTGTTGAAAAGATTCAACATGGACCAGGCTGAGCCGATACATTGTCTATTTGCAAACATATTTAAGTTAACTCGTGATCAATGTCCTATGAATGATGTTAAGAAACGGAAGATTGAGAAAATCCCTTATGCATATCCAATTGGTATTTTGATATACGCCATGTTGTGTACAACGCCTGATATATCCTATGCATTTCGAGTGGTAAGCAGATTTCTAGCCAATCCTGGTATGAAGCATTTGGAAGCAGTGAAATGGATACTACGATATCTAACGGCTACTTCTAATATGTGTTTTTGCTATGGTGGTGATAAACCAGAGTTAGTAGGTTACACAGATTCAGACTTGGAAGGTGCTCAAGACAGCTTGAAGTCGACATCGGGTTACTTATTTACCTATGCAGGGGGGATGTGTCATGGCAATCCGAATTACAAAGTTGTGTGTCATTTTTTACCACAGAGGCAGAGTACATAACATCTACAGAGAGTTGCAAAGAGATGATATGGATGAAAAAGTTTTTCTATAGAACTCGGCGTAAAGCAACCAAAATTTATTTTTTTACTGTGCCATCCAGAGTGCCATCCATCTCAGCAAAATGAGTTTTCACTCGAGATCCAAGCACATCAACATTAGTTACCAATGGATACAAGAAGTTCTCGATGAGAAGGTCTTGTAGATTGAGAATATTCATACATATGACAATGGTTCTGATATGATCACAAAGTCACTACCAAAATACAAGCATGTTCATTTTTACAGCATTGCAGGTCTGGTGGTGACAAATACCTGTCCATCAGGCGTGAGGGGGAGATTGGTGGGTTATCCCTTCTTATGGCCCAAAAACTAGTGTGTCCCTTAACCTTTAAAGAAGATTCCACCTAACACTGGCTTTGTTAGGTTAATAAAAAATTGAGATGTGTTTATCATCATCTCCTGGTCACGAAGATATACAAAAAATAAAAAAGAGTGAATGAGAGAAAAATAAGGTAGCCGCCATTAGAGGATTTCCTGGTCATGTTAGAGATATAGAGAGAGGTCTTGAAGAAGAAGGAGAAGAAAAAGAAAAAGAAGAAGAAGAAAAAGAAGAAGAAGAAGAAGAATGATTCCTATCTAAGGATCGATTGGTTTATATTGGTTAAAATTGAACCATCAATTTCTACATCTTTTCAAAATAGGGAAAATCTAGGGTTTGTTCAAACCCTAGTAGTAAGTATCTCTACACTTTCTATTGTTGGTTATTGGTGAAACTTACCTATTAGGTAAATGAATTGTTGATCCACCACTAGTGGTGAGTGCAATTTTAGGTAAATTGTAATCCAAGTGCTATATGCACCTTGACGTATGGTGTATCCCCATTTAGGGAGAAATTATATAACTCGTTATCATTCATAGTGGAAGGTTTGCATGTAGTTTTTTACTCTTCAAATTGAAAAGGTTTTTACACGTAAATCTTGGTGTTGTGTGATGTCTTCACTTCGACGTATTTTATTTATATCCGCATTGTGGTTGATTGCTTGTGCATGTTCTATATTACGCATAGCGTCTCGAATTTGTAAGTCTCCCCCAATATTTTGTACACTTTTTTTAATATACACCCTCTGTCCATAAAAAGTGAGATTTTTCTTTTTAATTTTTGTCCCAAAATAAATGATCACTTTATTTTTTATATACTATTTTTCTAAATAGATACTTACTAATAACTAGTGTTATTAAAAAAAATCTAAGAACTATAAAAAATTTGGTAGTCATGTCTATATTTGTTGTTTAGGTTTTTTATAAACATTTCTAATGATAATTTTTACAAATAGCCTTTTAGTTTGTGAGAATATTAATTCAAAATTTTGACACATAAAAATATATAAGGAAAAAATATTAAAAAAATATTTTTTTCTTATATTTTGCTTAAATATTATGTAATATCAAAACTCATTTTTTGTAGGATGAAAGGAGTATATATTATTTTTTTCTAAAAAGAAAATAAGGAGTCTGTAAAAAATACGTCCTTATTCAATTTTAGTAATAATACGTTCTCTTAGGCTAAGTATTATGGTGAAATATTTTGCTTGGTTATAGTTTAAGTATAACCAAACGAAAGAGAAATTAAAAAATTATTATTATGGGGAAATCTATCGTTTGATTTATTAAAAAAAGATACTGAGTTTCCGTCTAAATAGTGATATGCGGATACTCAGTATCCGTCAAAGTCATATTTTTTTATTTATTAAGTATTTTTTATAGATTAAAAACTAATTAAGATAAAAAAATTAGAGAAATAATAGGAAAAAAAAAGAAATTAGAGTAAATAGAATAGTTAAAAGAGAAATAATAAAAAAAAAATTAGAATAAATAAAATAGTTAAAAGAGAAATATTAAGAGTTAATATAGGTGAAAACCCGAATTAGGTTTTATTACTGATACGGGTACTCAATATCCGTCAAAAATCTGACGGGTACTCAGTATCCATAAAATGTTTTTGTTTGATATGATGAGGTTTATAGCCAAATCAAAGCTTTAGGTCAGATTAAAACTAAACGATGCCCTATAGTAATTGTCTTTTGTTATATTTAAGCTATAGCCAAACAAAACGCGTACTTAGCCTAGAGACAGGTCTTGTATGTAGAGGGTCCATCAAAAGAAACATTTCTAGTTGCATGCATCTAATAATAGTTCATGAAATAACGAAAATGAATACGCAACAAATCCTCCTATGACAATATTCTGCGTGATACTTTGGAGTCTACCACACAATAATCTGATGGGATCAAGTGGTTCTTGACGTTTCCACTATTAATAGAAATATGTTCCCTTCGCATTCGAGTGGAGCTAAACTAAGAAGTTCATATCGATCTAATCTTTCTAAGTCCTACAAAGGTTGTAGGACCTCTGTAGGAATTTTCTTATGAATTTTTTATCTTAATTAGGTTTTAATTATGTTCAAATGTTTCAACGGGCCTTTTAGACCTCGAGAAAGAATATTGCATCATTTTACATAATACATCAGCACCGGGGGGAATTTTCTACCCCATTTATTTTTTTATTGTATCAGAAAATCACCATTTAGAATTTTAGATTTTATATATCTATATATATTTTTCTTTTAAAACTCAGGTCTATATTCGTTTCCTGGTTGAATGGTAATAAAACTCATAATCTCTATTGACCGAGAGAAGGAGTTTGAACATTGGTGATTCTGGAATGGACATATGACATCATCAAATTGGCTTAAATGTTTTTGGGTCATAAAAACCTCTTATGTGAGTGGCTGTTCAAGATAAATCTAAAAGATATTTTATAAAAAAGCCGTAACTTTATGATCTAATTAGGGTCTGGAGCGTAGAATATGCACTTGATGCGTTAGGATCGTATACTAACGGGAGACCATCAAGTGAGCCGTTAGTTGACCTCTTAATTAAGGTGAAGCTAACCTCCGCCGTTTCACACATGAGTCACACTGCCATGATCTCGGCAGAGACATCCACATATTCAGTTCAAACTCAAGTCTTAGACAAACCCATGTCTCCATATTTCATAAAACTCTGAATGCTCTTCTTAGTCTTCAATACTCTCTCTAAACTCAGGCCACACTTCACTGAGGCATTTTCACAGGCACTTCAAGTGCATTTCTGTTGGTGACTCAGGCAGAGTTTTATTGACCATTTCAATCAATTCTGAACTCGTTTCCTTCCCTGTAATTGACTCATACAATCCATTCATTCAAGACAATCACTAACCATCCATAAACACTGAAACAACTTTGAATTACTCATTCCATCACCTTGGCTAAACAATTCACATTCATCCATCAACAATACCACCATCTTTTGTTTCCCTGTTCTTTGCTGCTAACAACCATGGATTGATTTTTAACCAAGACCCATTGTTCTGTTCCAGCTTCTCTCCATCTCAGACTCACTACATGCCCAATTTACAATGGTAACAGCTCCTCCATCTCTTCTTCCTGTTCAATTCAAATTGACATCACAACTCGACCCCAAAGTCTTCTTCAATTACGAGCGAAACCATTACCTCTGATTCTCTAAATCTTCAAACATCCAACCTGAATTAGAGACCTAAATTCTATTCGCACTTCAATCCTTCCTCTATCTGTTCCATTCCATTTCTTCAGCTAACTCGTACCTGTAGCACAACTTCTTGTCTCTGTACTCATCTCAACTCGAGCTTCATCAATAGATTCAATAAAACTCTCTCGCTGTTCTAACTGAAATTCTCTAACCCATCAAAGATTCGAGCAAATTTCTTCTCGATAAACTGTTTTTATCCGTTCATCTGTTGCCGGGTTATAACAATGTAACAGAAAAATATGGGTTAGTTTATAAATGGGTCGGATCTGTTTGACCCAACTAACTTCTTAACTAGTGTTAGGATAATATGTCCTTTAACAATTTTGTAATGGTATTCTGGTAAAAAGATCATACGGTCAAAATTAGTTTACGACCCTAATGCAACAAGTGCATATTCTACAATCCAGACTCTAATTAGACTATAATATTACGATCCATTTATAAAATATCTCTAAATTTAATTACACCATTTTTATACCAAATACTTACGTACCGGATTATACTAACCTACAGTGGGTGATGTTCGTTATAGATCGACGGTTAAGACGGTCGTTGCAACCATCCAACGGATCAGATCTCTACTCCTAACCCTAATAATCCCAAAAAAGCTAAACCCTAACTTTTATTTTTCATATTCACTCTTTCAGTTCCGCGGCTTATCAGTTTCATGTTCTCTTCCGTATCCCCTTCTACCTTAAATTCACTTCAACAGTCAACAATGGGTTTAATGAGGAGATGCTGCAAGAACGATACAATAGTGAGTTACCTGATCAATATTAGATCACAATATTTTTTATCATTACCATTTTCTGATTTCCAGATATCTTCCATAAATTTGTCTTAACGTATCTTTTTTATCATTTCAGGCCTCACCTCTATCAGATCTTCAAACAGAAGTCCATTAAATTGTGTGAGTTGTCTTATTCTATGTTATGGTTGGTGGTGTTTACTCCATTCTCGACTTTTTATTAGTGATGTGTTTATTGAATTTTTCAATTTTTTTGGTTTAAGAATGTAGGAATTATCATTTAGTCCCACAGTCAGTGGGATATAGATAGTTTAGTCTTGTCCCCTCAAGACTAGTCCTAGTTAGTCCAAAATTCTCCCGTATAGACATTTTAGTCCAAAATTTATACGAGTTAGTCCAAACTCCTCCCGATCCAAAGAATCATAATTTTCCATATTATCCTAAATACCCTGTTTATGTTTCCGTATACACATAAAAAGAGAGAGAGAGAGAGAGAGTCTAGAACTTTTCAGATCTGAAATTTTTGACGAGAGATAGAGGCGATTTGGGCTTTTAGATCAAGTTTTCATTCATGCATTTAAAAATTTTCCGAAGAAGATCAAATCAACAGATTCAGAAAGGATTTTCAGTAAGTTAATATATTTTTTTTACTTTCTAACTTGAAAGAAGAAGAACAAAACAGATAGTGTTTGTTGGATTGAATTCTTGTGATTCATCACTTTCTAACAAATCAATTATGTCGTTTTTGTTGAATTTTGTTTTTCTTGTGTTTCATTTATAGTTTACAATAATCTGCTTCTAATCTCTCTTCCGATTGGATCTGGTTTGAGAAAGTTTCATATATGTTGGTTTAATGCTGCGTTAATGCATTTTAGGAGAATTTTTTGTTATTACATTGTTCACCTACTAAAATTCTAGTATGAAGTAGTGTTCATTGATTGTTATTCCTTCAGTGGAATTAAGTAGGAAATTTTGATGAGATCAATCCAATACTTTACCTTTCTAAATCTTATGTATGTTGTGGATTTAGTGGAATTGAGCTCATTCACTCTGGTGTAAGCTCCCTCTGGTCGTGTCGTAATCAACCAAAATATTCAAGTTCTTACTCTTCCAA
>JAJJMC010027464.1:5188168-5215634 GCA_023531435.1 Papaver californicum | reverse complement strand
GGTGCACCAACATGTACACCCCTGCAAAACATGCATAAAACCGATCATTCATAACTACACACAAACTTACTTTTTCATAGGAATTACAGGGGTGACCCAATATGTACACACCTATAAAACATGCATTAAATCGATAATTCATACGTGCAGACCAATTTTTCATGGAAAATACACTGGTGCACCAATATGTATACCCCTAAGAAAATGCATTAAATCGATCATTCATACCCATACACAGACCTATTTTCATGGAAAATACACTGGTGTACCACTGTATACACCCCTATAAAACATTGAACAAATCAACTATATTCACCTACAAACAAATCTACGTCATGTAAATTACACTGGTGCACCAGTATGTACACACCTACCCATATTGAATAAACATAACATGAAAACTCAGATGGATTTGAACCATCAACCTCCGCAAACCTTGTGATAGGCTTGGGCGCTCTACCATTTTGAGCTTATGAGTCCCTAGATTAAATACATAAAAATAAAAAAGATTAATGTCAAAGGTGCATCAGGATATATTACAGTTTTGTACCACTAATAATCAGCATGTGTACAACTATGTACACATTAACAATCAACAGGTACACAATTATGTACACACTAACAATCAACAGGTGCACAATTATATATACACTAACAATCAACAAGTGTACAACTATGTACACATTAACAATCTACATGTGTAAAATTATTACACATTAAGAATCAACATGTGTACAACTATGTGCACATTATAAAAAAATATAAATTTATATAGATCACTAGTGGGAAAAAGCATAGACGTTTTATAGTTTTGTATTTTTTTTCTTTAATAGGATATGATGTATATGTCATGCACAACCCTACAATCTATTTTTTCTTTGAATAATTATGTAGTGCGTCTAACACAAACACAATCTACTTATTCTTATAAAGATGCGGCCAAATGGGGCATAGAAAAGAGAAAAGTTACTTGCCTAACCAAAGATAATTGATTTTAGATTAGGCGAAACCTGGAGAAACTTGACAAATCTTCTCACATTATCCGAACTAATACTCCTCCAAGTAAATTCTGAACTAACTTCTAGATGTATCAAATTGTTAAATGCAGGCAAATTGATTAAGTCCGCCTCACTTAAAACCTAATAATATAAAAAATAAAGTAAGAATACCACTGTATAAGATTTAGAAAAACCATAACAGAATGATACTAATACAACAAAAATAGCATACTAGAAATGAGTCGGAGGATATTTTTAGGAGCTTTGCATTTGAAAGTTTTTGAAAAAGCTTCACTTCGTATATGTATTCGTGTTGCTCATGTATGTAAAAATCAGCAACTGCCTATACTAGTGACGGAAATATATTGTGGACAAAGTTTTACGGTAGTACTCCTCTGTAGTTAATGGTCAATAGACTATGAGCAAAAATCCCCACCGAAGACTTATTCAGAATGGGGCAGAAAGTAACGGACAAGTGCTTCAATGCGGGATTCACAATGCATAACCCTTCAGGCATCAAACAACGACACAAACTCAAGTCTTCAAGGACGGGAAGTTTGAAAAGAATTTTTTTGAATTTTTATTCACAAAACTAAGACGTGTGAGCCGAAATATCTTGATCTTTGGAAAAGAAACTGTATTTGGAATATTGAACTTGCTGGCAATTATTTTAAGGAAATCCAAATCCAAGAGTTTCAATGAATAAAAAGAGATTACCAATGTTGTAGAATCAGCAGAATCAGATCTGAGAAGAACAAACTTGTTGCGATTTGATGAAGAATTATTTGTAATCAAATCTGAATCTGAACCGCAACAAAAAAATTCAAATCTAGGATAGATAACTCCATAAGCACAAATCAAATGTACATAAAATGAAAAGATCAAAACATTTACCTGAAGAACTAATCTCTACGAAGAACAACAACACAAATCGACTCTGACTCTCTTTCTCTCCAAAAGAATCTAAGATCTAAGAAGTGAATAGAGAAACATAAAAAGGGTAATTAGGGTAGTAAAAAAAGGTTGTATTTTTTGGATCGGTAGGAATTTGGACTAACTCGTCCAAATTTTGGACTAAACTGTCTAACCGGGGAAATTTTGGACTAACTAGTACTAGGCTTGGGATGACAGAACTAACATGTCCAAAACCCACTTACTTTGGGACTAAACGTTAATTCCTAACATCATTTCCACATATTTGGAAAAGGAAGTTAAGGGACATTTATTGACCGCACCATGGTTAAACATGACTATTTTTCCCCTCGCTCAAAGTTGATGAATATAACTTTTCACTTTAATTATAAGATGACCGTTTTGTCCATGGTGTATAAAATTACTATTATACCCTTAAATAATTGTTTTGCCCCTGGTATGTAAAATTATTATTTTACCCCTGAATGACCGTTTTGCCCATGATTTGTAAAATTACTATTTTACCCCTAAGTGACCATTTTCCCATGGTAGTGTAACATGCAGTATTTATATGTCCACAAGCAAGTTGTGAGATCTGAGGGTCTCTGCTCGAGATAAAACTATCAAAATGGATTCCTGAGCCCTTCTATTAATAACAAGACTGATAGAAGTGTCACGACGAACTGTTCAGAAAAAAAGGGTACTGCTAATGACTGCGGATGACGGTTGAGTCATTGCCACAATCGAGGATTCTTTTGGTGAGAGTTGAGGTTGCATCTTCGAAAAAAAACAAAACCATTGGGATCAACGGCCCTTGAGCTTAAGGTACTTAAAGAAGAAGCCAGTATAACATAACCAATAGTAATTTCAAACATCATATTGTTTCACAGGAGCCTTCATTTTTCTATCCAAAGAAATAACACAAAAGTATATTAAATTACACATCACCTTATACAGATATATTACCTATTAGATGGACCTTCTAGTAAAACAGAAATGAAAAGAGGACCTAATACTAATTATGACACTATAGTAATAACTAACTAAAAAGACAGTAAGGTTAATTATAAATAGATTAAGCAAAATGCAACAAAAGACCAACAAAGGTATACTAGTAAACCACTGTACAAGTAGACAAGAAGTGAAGTTACTTAACTAAAAAATTTCTAGTTTCCAATATAAAATCAAAGATCCATATGTTATACGCTAACTGAAAAGATAATAACTAACCAGTGATAGTTACGGACACTGAACCTATTAAACGAAACCACTAATAAACCCAATATCAACTAGAAAAGGCTACTAACTACAACATACAAAATAAAAAAATAATAATCTTAAAACAATGGTCAAGGATTAATGTGGAAAGTAAAGGTAACTTCTATTATACTATCCATCAATCTAGACTTCACATAACAGAAATGTCAGAATCTTAATGTGGAAAGTAAAGCCATGCTAGTGAACTTGAGATGTAGCCATAAGAGATACTTCTTCCGTTCCACCTTAGATAAGGGTTTTGAAGTTTACATATAGATTAAGGAAAGAAAGAGATTAAAAAATTTCCATTTGTGTCCATAATAATAGTCTTCAAACATTAATTGATATTACTATATTAAAAAAAATTATGGTTCCAGGACAAAATTCAAGGTTGTAGTTGATAGTTTTAAGGAAAATATGAAAACCCTTAAGTATCTTAGAACTAGAAAAAAAAACCTGAATCCTCGTCTAAAGTGAAATTGAGGGAGTACAAAAAAAGAAGCCTAACAAATAAAAATTTCAAGAAAAAAGAGAGCACGAAACAGGCCCTTCAATATCCAAACCAAGTTGCACCTCTGGCTAGAAACTTGTATCTTGTAGAGAAATTGGACGCCTTAGAAACAGAATTACGACTTCAGTTGAAGTCAACCTTAGAGATATTATCTGTTATGCTCAGTTGAGCAGGGGAATGGCATAGATATAATATAATAATACTTAAAATATTATAAGGGAAATGATAAATGTCATAAATTATTTGGATAGACTTACTTGGGAGCTTTGTTAGCTCAGTGGAGCTAGGGTTGGGAACTGAGGGTAATTTCTTTATTTTGACAGTTATTCTGCAGTCAAAATAGGTCAAAAATTCTGCAAGCATGATAGATATTTTCCTTTAGTACATATCAATATGTATCGTGGGATCATACATTTTTTCCTTCAGTACATATCAATATGCACTATAGGATCTTCTTTCTTTCTTCTTCTTCTTCACTGGATCTTTAACACGGTTTTTGATTTTATTTCTTTTTGATGATTGTATGATTTCTTCTAATATCATCTCTCTTATTTTTCTCTCAATTGTTCTTGTTGTAACCATTTTCCTTCAACTTTCAGTAGAAATCAGTTCAGATCTACTAGTGTTTGATCTATTGATTTTAGGTTTTTGATCTTGAATCTTGTTTTTTTGATTTTGTTCCTCTTTGATCTCTCTTTTTGATACGTTTTTTTTTTTTTGATGATTTTAACTTTATTTTGATTTCGATATCTCTTTCTGTAACGAGTCACTTTTGAATTTTCACTGCCCTAATCAGTTTTGGGTTTGATTTTTATATTTTTTTGATTTCAGTTTTTCAAATGAAAAAAACTCGTATTGAAGACGTGAATGACGTAGCTAGGTTCACATGTAAATATTATGGACAGTGAAATATTTTTTTAAAAAAATATTTTTTAAACCTCAGGATAAAAAGAAGGACTATAACATAAATGGTAGACGGGTCTTTGGACCATCTAGCAAAATTCCATTTTAGTTATCTAGGATACAAACATTTTAATACTATACAATGCTCGGTATGCGATATGAGATACCTTACATTCTTGTGGGTTATAGTGACTTGTGAATCGTGACAATTTAATAGGTTTTATTTTATCACACCAAAATAAATTCATGTATGTAATTAAAAAACCACAATTGATCCCCGAATTAATTATTTTATTTACTCTTTACACCTCGAGCACCCAACCCAAAATTATCATGTTGATTGCAATAATACGAGGACAACAAAAAATTACAAAAATATTCGGCCGTTTTTTTAAGGAAGTTTTGTTGTTCATCATTACTTATGGCCGAACCGACCGTAATAATCCTATTAATCTTACAATTACATTAATATAAGACAATAATGATAACAAAAAATAAATTAATACAATATAATGTTATTACCGTGAATTAACAGGGATCCATTTTCAGTCCAATGTACTCTACATTACAATATACGAATCCAATGAAAAGTGCGTAAATATTTGTTGAAATATTTGCTCGCCCTTCATTAAATTCAACCAAACATTACTCGGGTTTTTCCTTTATCAGTATTTTTTTTTTTATTCATATTTTTAGAACAAACTAATTAACAAGTTTTGAAGATTTTATCTTTTTAACTGATGGAATTTTTTATAATTTTCAATTGTTTTGATATTTTTGATCGAATCATGAAAAATTACCAAATATTGCAAAAAAAAAGAATATAGTTATAATGTGTAAGATTCATTTAACTCAACTCGGCCGAATATTCTCTAGTTAAGGATAGTTTACATTACTACTGGCATGTATCTAAATTTAAATCATATTTAAGTTAAAATGAACTGAAGACATTATAGCAACTATATTTTTAAGTGGTTGCGGATGATATGTATATGATACGGTTTGGCTCCGTTTTTTACTGAATCAAAATCAAAACCGATAAGATCGGTTTTATTGATTTCAAAACCAAATTACCATTAGTTATATTACCGAGTTATCATTAGTCATATTTGGTTTTATTTAGAACCGAACCGAGTTGGTATGTTTTGATAACCAGCTGAATCTGGTAAACCAACAGTATATTCACAAAATTTAGTTCTTCACGCGTTGTTGGTTTCCCCATTTCTTCGGAACTCATTTTAGTTCCTCTTTTAATACTTGTTAGCAAAACTAAAATTTATCAATTTGCTATTAATAACATAAACTGTGACAGAAACACAACCAAATCAACTATGAACTTTAAAATTTAGGTTATGCTACACAAAATTATGAGAATGAATCATCAAAGGTACTACATTTGTTGGCTTATCTTTTGATTGGTACAACAAGACCACCTATTTTCTTACAAATATCTTCATCCAACAAAATAGAGAATCAAACATTTATGAAGAATATCTTCATCAAACAAGAGAATAGAATCAAACATGTACGAAGAAGAAGACAGAAATTTCAATTTAATATACCTTTTATAAAAATATGCAAGATCAAAATTAGGATGCACAGGAACCGATCGGAAGCGAAGGACCGGGCCGGACCGACGGAACCATACCCCAAAAGAACCGAACCGAGGGTACAGGGTACATGTACAAAAAATGGGAACCGAGTAAAACCGGGTACAAGGTACAGGTACTACCCAGAACCGACCTGTACCGGACCGATTGTACCGAGGTATATTAGCCGTTGATCATTTTAGTTTGTTTTAATCTCAACCGTTAAGTTTTTAAGTTAGGTTAGGTTACTTCACTCGATTTGTTTCATTTCATCTGTTTCATTTCGTCCATGAAAGAAGAAGAAGTTCTCCTTCAATCGATTTCATCTGGTGATTGAAGTTAGGTTAGGTTACCTAGTCTGTGTCATGCTGAACAGAGCAAAAGCCAAGTCTTCTAAGCTTATTTTCTCAATCAAGGCAGATAAAAAAACTGTTTTCGCATCATTCATCTCTTTTTCTTTCCTTCTTCTCTCTCAGAGACTGAGACCTCAATTTTATCGAGGTAATCAATTTCAATATCTCTAGACTCTATACTACTACTAATTATTATTATCATTATTAGTCGTGTTGTTTTGTGTTGTATTTTTAGCTGCATTTTTCCTTTTCTAGGGTTTCGTTTAATTTTTATGCTTGAATTTAAGTGTTTTAAGTAGTGATGTTTAATAGATCTATGAGTATTTAAGATGTATTTTATCTCTATGTTTTATATTTTTTTTGAGCTGAAATCCAACTTTTGTTTTCAAATTTGAGCTGAGAAAGATGATTTAGTAGCAGTAGTGGTTTATACTGATGATGATGTAGGAAAACAACAGACTTATCGTAGAAGCAACAGAGTCGCAAGAGTTGTCGTGATTTTATCATCATGGATAGAATCAACATCATATTTTTTGTGCATTTAGCCTCTTCCCATTTATGATTAAAAAGGGGGAAAGCAAATATCACCTAATCTTTTGAATTAAGAGCCACAATTTTATTTTGATTCCTTTCTTATAAGTTGGTGTTCCATGTCTTGCAAGAAAACAATCAGTAATGTGCCAAAGAATGTCCACAAAGTGGGCATTATCCTGAGATAAGATATTTTGGTTCTCTTTTTCCTTTTGACTGAAATGAAATGCAATGCAATCACAGCATTAGGCTATTAGCTGTTACTTTATGTTCCTATCTTTGGTTTTTTGGATGGCTTTCGGATATTCAATTATGACCCATCCTTATACTGCTATTTAGCTTTCTTTGCCTCAATTATGTTCGTGTAGTCCAGCCATATATCAAAAGCATCTTTGCTATCTCAACCTCATCTACATTCTTGTCCAAACAAAAGCCAGCCTCACTATAGCTAAAAAAAGAAAATTCCTAATTATCCTTAAAAGCTAGTACAGCAAGATGTTTTAGCAGATTCATAATTTTATTTGATTAACTACACCTAGTTCCGAACCAGTATAGTGCAAATGCAGGGATTAATTACAGAAGTCAACAGTAGTAAATTAAGGTTATGACAAAACAAAAATATGAATTGATATACAACATTGTTTATCTTTTAACGATATACACCTTTTGTAATCCGAAGTTGTGATATTAATTGAATAATTGTCAACCAAAATACAAAACCAAACATCTACAAGTAAAAAAAAAAAGGGTACAGGTAGAAGAACCAACCGGAACCGAGGGTACAGGTACAAGAACCGAACTGAGGTAGAGGGTACAGGTACACGAGTAGAGAACCGACCATAAGGAGGTACGGGTACAAGGTTCTACCAAGAACCGAGCCGAACCAACCTTTGTGCACCCCTAATCAAAATACAAGTATCACTTGCAGATTAATAATTTACAGAACCATCCAATTCAAATACAAACTTGTAAAAAGTACTCATATGTGGAAAGTGAACAACAACGTAATTTGGGCAGGAAAATATTGTGGCGAAAACACATTGAAGAGGGAGTTATTGATCAAATTTGAAGGAGTTTTATCTAATACGTTTCTCTGTCTTCGTGGAGACTCCAGCGTAAGCATTTCTAGACAGATTTGAAGAGGTCTTTTTCAAGAATTGGCTTCAATCTCGGTGAGAAAACATAATCAAACTTAGTATATATCAACAAAAATTATCAAAAATAACTTAACCAAGTTAATATAATTATTTAAATCAACATAATATTCAGTGATTTTGATCCAATTTGGTCAAAATTCTTATACTTTAACTTCTAGGGTTCAACCGGAGGGCGGTGATGATGTTGCTACTTGTTAAATTAAAACTTGATAAATAGGAGGAGGAAGAATGTGGAGATGGTTGCGTTTTTAGGCTAGGGTAGCGTCGGTGGTGGACTGGTGCCGGCGGTGGAAGAAGAAAGAAACACAAGTTCATTTGTTGGGAAGAAACTTAAAGAGATTGGGGAAGTAATATTAGGGTTAGACATTTATAATGTACTAAAATCTAAGGCTATAAATTACTAAGATCTAACGGTTTATATTAATCGTCTTTAATCAATGGTTTTGGTTTGGTATTCGGGGTCAACCAAAACCGAGCCGAAATAAACCGGTTTTTATAATCTAAAACCATTGATTACCGTTGGATTATCTGTCTGGTCCGATTTATCGGTTTTACCTGTATCATATGTAACCCTAGTCTTTAAAGTATACATGCCTCATTCAACTATCGGCGTCGCTATTATTTCAGAATGTATATTCCTTATCTTAATTTTAATTTTTCTTCTGATACAGGACAAGAAAGAAAGTCTTGCAGTTGTTGGAGTGACTCGTCATATGGATGATCCTTCATATGATACATCTGTTCATGAAACTATATTATTAAAGATGTGGACTATGATGCGAAAGACATATCAGAGGAATTTGAGTATAAAGCTTTTAAACGACAGATTGAAGTTCGCAAACGAGACTAGGTTAAAAAAAAAATCTTCTCAAATCCACCAATCCATCCGCATATAATCCGCTTATACGTTCACCAACGGATATAAATATGTTGGGTAATGGATCAGATACAGGCGGAAATTTCAAATCCGCAATATTAACAGATTGGATATGGATGGTATCAAATCCTTATTTACCTATCCGTTGTTCACCCCTAACAAAAATATTTTCTTTAACTCCTTTACTCATTAATGGAGATCCAAGAACATTGTATTAAGATCCATAATAAACTTAAACACTAATTACCATATGGACGTATGCAAAGCCAAACCACCTTAAATTATTTGTGTCATTTACACTCATGCTTTTACTTCATTCTACTTTCTTTTCTTTCTTTTTTTTTTTTTGAAAACTAGACGAATTTATTCACAAACAAGATTAAAAGTTACAAAAGGGAAAAGCTTTCCTGATAACATATCCGGTGGCTTATTATCCCAGTTGGTTTTCACATTCCGTTACCTAGCTAACTTAGCCAAGGCGTCAGCTGCCTTGTTGAGAGTTCTGTTTACATATTTACATATAACATGTTGAAACTGTGAAATGTCGTTTTTACAATCATTTACAATACCAAAACTTCCCCAGTTAATATTGTTTCCTTCCCCATTGATAGCCTGAACCAGAGATGGATTATCAGAAATCAAAAAAAGATTGTTGATATGTTGTAGAGATGCCCAAGAGATTGCTTCAAGAAGTGCCAAGGCCTCTGCATCAAAGACTGATTGAGTTATGCTAGTCCAGCATTTGGTTGTTGCAAATTCTCTATGTATATCATAGATGACGATTCCAAGACCTTCAATTGAGGAGGTTTTTCCCAAAAATGCAGTACACAATTTTTATTGTTGGAAAGATCTTGAGCAGTAAGAGAATATGTAATATTACAATTAGCAGCTGATAAAGAAGATTTTGTTAGTCTTCTATAGAACTGTTGTGTTTGTGACAGAGAATCAATTTTTAATTGAATTAAACTGATAACAATTGTTGGCTCTTGTTTTTGATTCTCTAAGGTTGCCCTATTTCTAGCCTTCCAGATCTCCTATAGTATAATGATATACACTTTATACAGTACAGTAGACTGAGAACTAGGTTTATGATGGAACCAGTCCATAATAAAATCTCTTATGCTAGAAAAGTTATTCATGCAATTTAAAGCTTGAGGGAAAAAACCAAACCAAATTGTCTTTGCAAATGGACAGTGACAGAAGAGATTATCAAAATTTTCTATAGTTGCATGACATAAAGAGCACACATTATCAGGCAAAATACCTAAATTATGTAAATGAAATTTTAAAGGAAAAACATTATGCAAACATTTCCACAAAAATATCTTACATTTAGGCAGGATATCAAGATGCCACATTCTAAGCCATTGCCTTTGTTCTTGCTGAGTTGTTATGCATTGTAAATTGATAAGCTCCTTGTATGCAGAGCTAGTGGAGAAGTTCCCAGAATTAGTAAGAGGAAGATCAGGGTGTCAGATCCAGTGCTTGGGAGTCTAATATGATGGATCTTTTCCATTTGCTCATCTAAAAAAAATTATTGTAATGCAGAATCTTCACAGTCATGATAGTAAGGATCAATTAGTTGACTTACCTTAGTATAATCTTGTAAATGCAAAGTTGTTGGCCTAGGTAATAGGGGAGATTCAACCTCCACCCATCTATCCTGCCATATACTAATCTGCTCACCATTATCTACATGCCAAAGATAATGTTTTTGTAATACATCTAGGCCCCTGCAAATTCCATGCCATATCCAAGTGCTAATTTTTTTCTTTATGGGATGTAAAGGAGAATGTTTTAAAAAGTATTTAGATTTTAAAACTCTAGCACACAAATCATTTTCTCTTGTTATAAGTCTCCAAGCCATTTTAGTAAGAAGATCTAAATTAAATTTAGCTAAGTTCTTAAAGCCCAACCCTCCATATCTCTTGGGTATACAAATATTTTCCCATGCCGATTGAATCATTTCTGTCTTTGTTTATATCCCCACCAGTATCTTCTTTGTGAAGTATCAAGTTGTTTTAAAGTATATACTGGTAAAGGGAAGCAAGACATTTGGTAAGTTGATACAGAATTAAGCACAGCTTGAATTAGTATGGCTCTACATGCCTGAGGGATAAGTTTTACCTTTCATCCATCAAGCTTAGCTTGCATTTGAGATATAAGTGGCTGGAAACTTTGAGCTTTAGATTTATTAAGAAAAAGAGGTAAACCTAGATAATTATCTGAGAGTTTCATAGGCTTCATTTGTAGCATATTAGCTATTGAATTTTGTCTACTTCTAGGCATATGTCTAGAAAAAGTGATTCCACTTTTAATTGGGTTTATAACTTGCCCAGAAACTCGAATAAATCTCAATAAAAGGTCCTGAACATATTTAATATCTGGAGTTTTTGCCTTAAGGAAAAGGAGCACATCATCTGCAGAGAATAAATGTGAGATAGATGGTCCTCTTCTAGCTGGCTTAACACCATGTAACAATTTATGTTGTTCATCCTGAATAAGAATCCTAGACAATGCATCCATACATATTATAAAAATATAAGGGGATAAGATATCACCTTGACGAAGCCCTCTTGTTGGAGTAAAAGGCCTGCATGGAGATCCATTGAGAAACAAATCAATAGAAGGAGTGTTAATACAACGATATATCATTTTACACCAATTGTCAGCAAATCCTAACTACTTAAACACATCGATTGTAAAAGCCATTCAAGACGATCAAAAGCCTTAGACATGTCCAATTTAATGGTTATGTCTCATATTCTGTTTTTAGATTTCTTCATAGTATCAAGAAGATCATGGGCTATAATGATCTTATCTTGAATACATCTACTTGCAGCTTGATATGGTGAGATAATTTTATCCATAATTGGTTTCATTCGATTCACCATAATCTTAGTGATAATTTTATAAGAAGAATTACATAAACTAATAGGCCTAAAATCACTAGGTGTAGCAGGACAATCAACTTTAGGACTAGTGTTTGAAAAGTAAAATTGATAGTAGGATCAAAAGCTTGTGTCTTAAAGAAATTTGCACCAAACTAACAACTTCTTTCTCAAAAATATCCCAGCTAAACTTGTAGAGACCCATTTGAAAACCATCAGGCCCAGGGGCCTTCCAAGAAGGAAACTGGGAGATACTAGTTTTAATTTCATCTAAGTCTGGGATTTGAAGCAGTTGGTCATTATCAGCATCAGATATACAAGGAGAAATTAAATTTAACAAATCAACATCTTGGTTGGAATTAGAAGTAGATGTTATATGTTGAAAATGAGCATTTAATAAATATTCTATGTGTTTTCTGTCTTGATACCAAATTCCTAATGAATTCTGCAGAGAAGCTATATGATTCCTTTTACGCCTAAAATTTTCCCTAGCATGAAAATATTTTGTGTTTTTATCACCATAAGCAAAGTAATTATCCCTAGATGCTTGCCTAATGTGTTGATCATATATATCATACCAATGAGTCAATTCTAAGAATAGTTGTTTATAAGATAGTAGCAATTCAGCTTGGGAATTAGCATGGATTAAAGAAGACAATTATTGTTTAATATGATTTATCTTCCCTATGATACTGCCAAAAGTTTATTTTCTCCAAACAGATAAAACGTGCTGAGTTAATTCCAGTTTTATAGACAAGGTATCAGAAGCATTGCTATAATTAACATGATTCCAGACAGAAGATATTATGTTTCTATATTCCTCGTGTCCTAACCAGTATTCATATAATCTAAATGGTCTATTGATACAACGAGGAGATGGAGAAAAATTGCATAACATAGGATTATGATAAAAACATATAGGTAAAAGATTATTAATTTGAGCTAGAGGAAAATGATCATGCCAAGAAACATTAGCTAAAGGCCTATCAAGTTTAACCCTTACTAATTTGTCCCCTTGCCTATGATTGGACCAAGTGAAAGGTCCCCTGCCCATATCACATCAGTTAAGCCTAGGTCTATAATGATTTGAGCTTAAAAACCATGTCTTGAATTAGGATTTAGTGATCCTCCCACTTTTTCAGATGCTGAAAGAGTGACATTTAGATCTCCTAATAAGACACAAGGTATCTAATAAGCAGAGAGCTTTTTTATTGCAGACCATTGTTGAACTATATGTTGGTCATAAATTGCTCCATAGACACAGGATAGCATCCACTTACCCAGCGCAGCATCAGATTGAACCAGGAAAGAAAAAATATTATTTTCTTCCTGAATAACTTCAAGTAGGAAACCATCTTTCTATAGTATACAAAGTCCCCCAAATAATCCAATAAAGCTCTGAATGAGAACATTTGGATAACCAAATTTTCTTTGAATGAAATTCATTTTTCTAAATCCAGTTTTGGTTTCAGAAAGAAAAATAAAATATGATGAATGTGTTTGAATTTCATTTTTTAAATGATTTTGGATCAAAGTTTGTCCAATGCCTTGGACATTCCAGGCTAAGATTTTCATGCTGATATGCTTAGTATTAAAATAAAAGTGCAAAGAGAAAATGTAAAAGAAAAGTGCAGTATGAACAAACAAAAAACCAGAGAAGGTATGAAGGGATCTAATAAGCAATACAAGTTGGAAAATTACTTGCACATCAATTTCATTAGCTAGAACAGGTGCTTCCTGAGATTCTTGTTGCATAATTGGCTCATTAGCAACCCATGTCTGATTGGAGGGAAGGTCTTCGCTTCTAAGTCCTTTACTTCCCCTTGGTTCCATAATATTGTTGCAAACTTGTTTTCCTTTGTCCCCTTCTTCAGAAATGTTACTACCCTAAGTATTAGTGTTTTCCCCCAAAGTGAGAATCTTTGGAAAAATTCTTTGGGTATGAGGATTTTTTTGGGGAACTCTAGTCTTGCAGAACCTATGAAGTAATTGAAGTCCACTTTGCAATCTTTTCTCAATAATAACACATTATTTAGCCTTATGGTTTGGAATATAACATCTATTACACATTTTGAATGGTTGATTGAGATAGTAGAATAAGATCTTAGCTTCAACTCCATTGATTCTCTCAAATGTAATCCCTCTTTTCCATAGCAAGTGTACAGAAACTTGAGTTGTAACTGTAACTTTCTTATCTTTAGTAGCAATACTGTGACAGACCCAAAAAAATTTCGCTTCCAACGGGTCGGGTTACGACCCGCTTGCCAAACTCTGACTTCCCGATACGCCACTCGAAGAACCAAGCTATCAAATCGTTGAGACCAACTCGATTTTTACCAAGCAAATGTTTATCATTCAAATTTTTCCAACTGCTTCATATGCAGACAAACACAATATTCATTCCAAGGACCATCGAATATGTCAAACAGCTTCCCAGTTTTAGATATCATTGTTGATATTTATATAACCAACCAAATGATATGAATCACCTTGTGCAGGAGACAATCATCTCCAAGCGAACACAAAGTTCTGATACTAGGATTCTGCTGAACAGAAACCTCGTTTTAAGGGTCATCTCATTGCCAGGGTAGTCGGATACCGACCACTGTTTCCAAAATATTCTTCCGGATAGCCACTAAGGTGGTAGGATGCTAGCCAGCCTGACAACGCATATCGTTTTAAACGGGTGAGGGATGATCAGTCCCAGTGTTATTCCACCATTTCCAAAACGGTCTTCCGGGTAACTACCGATGTGGTGGGTTGCCAATTAAGGCCTGACAATCTCTTCGTCCCAGATGGTTCATCTACCTGTGGTGGGGTTCCAAATATGGCCTAGTAACTCACAGTAAGCCCAATCCAGATGATATGAACTACTCTATAGAGTTAGTAATCATCTCTAGATCGATAATATGAACTACCACCATCGGCATCAACCATCCTTCTCAGATGGTATGAGTTGCCTTAAAAAGCAACAACCATCTCTAAGTCTCACTAGCAGTATGAATTCTCTTCTTCATTTCTCATTAGATGATATGAACAACCTTGAAGAGGTTGCAATCATCCCTCTAGGTAGTATGAACAGCCAGTGGGTTAACTGTAACTACCTCTTACCAACGATAGAAACCTGTAATGTTGCAATCATCTCTGAATAGACGGTATAAACTGCCAAGCAGTAACCAACTCTTTCTAGACGATATGATCAACCTCCTACAGTTGTACTGAACCGTACCCTTTTCCATAACTCGAAAGGGATCAAGCACGACCGCAGTTCGTCATCCTTTGTTTAGAAAGTATGAACTACCCATAATGGTAGCAACTATCTCTTATCAGATATCAAATAAACGACTGATCAAGGATAAGGAATAAATATAAGCATACATATATAAGGAACAGAATCCGGATAGAGGATATTAGCCCATTCATAAACCCACCTAATATATTGAATTACTACCTGATGTACTTCAATAATTTAATCATGTGAAACTAGACGCTACACCAACCATCAACAATCTCTAAAATCTCATTTCGAAGACTAAAAGCTCATATATATACTTCTTTAGCAAACCAAAAGCAAACACAAAGGATTTACTCATCAAGCCATCAATTTCCAAGTATCAACTACGATCCTACCAAGTTAAAAACTAAATATTTCACACTTCCCCCTCAGAAAAAAACAAACATACCAGTAATGAGGGATGGAAAAAGAACAGAATATTAACTTCTTAAAATTGTACATCATTCCAATCTCCTTATCAAGCCACCGTATCCGTCTACCACACACAAATGAAAATGAGTTATAAGTATTTCTAACTAGAAGACAAATGCCACCGGCTATACCATTCAATTTTATTAGCAAAATATACCATATATCTACGAAAGCGCAAGTACAGTACCTAATTCTTATTATAATGGAGAAGAACTTGGATTGATTATGTTTATATGCCTGACGGTGTGAACATTCAATTGAAATGCAAAATCTGTAGCATTATCTAATCAAACCATTTCTTTCACACTAATTAGCTAGCGAGCTCTAAATTCGGGATATCACTGAAATTACAGTAACACATATAAGTCACCAGAGAAGGTCATTAAGATAAGTAATTAGTTATTCTACCATTTACACCATCTAGAAATATTCAAACTCCAAACATATGCAACCTAATTTAGTCAACTACTCCTTACAGGTACATGTACAGGTACAGGCACACATCTAGGTCATCTATTGTTCTTATCAAACTCACAATGTATAACAGATGGGATCGTAGTGAAATTTTAACCATACATTCGAAACTATAACAAGGACATTGTACAAAAAATTGAAAGAAATGTAACGGTTAGATATCGAGTTATGTATGATTTCATATGCTCAAATGAGACTGAATTTCTTTAGGCGTAACTGTGGAACATTCGCTCTTTGGGGTACTTACCATGATTCAATTATTTTGAAATTTTTACATTTGAATCATCATCAAACTGAGTTACTCATATCCAAAAACCAGAAAAATCCATGTAGTCTAAGTGCTTCGTTTTTATTTCAAGAAGCCTGCCACGTTGTACAAATTATGTACAAATGGTTCTCTGAACTACAGAAGTTTCTACCATTTCCCCATGTCCGATCATCCTAAAATTTTAATCGATTCTTTCGACATTTCTAAGAATAACATATCAAAGTATCACTGATTACTAACGGTCAGATTTTGATATATGGTTCCAACATTGTATACGTTCAAGATATCAGAAAAACAGATATGCAGTTCATGCTAAGGTTTCATCATCAAGACTAAGTTTCCAAGTAGTTTTAACATTGAAACTCAAGTACCAACAATAATAAAGGTTGTATCAAGAGTAACTTGCCTTCATTGATGCTTCACCCATCCATATATCATAAGAACTCATATGACAGTCCTTGTGAAGTGTAGATAGCCTACTCGGTTCCCATCTAACATCTCTTGCACTCTTTGTAAACTAACAAGATACACTGCTGCCATCAACACATATTAGCAAGCCTATAATATCAAATCCATAACATCTACTGATATCTTATTACGGGTATCTTTTACTATTCATGAGATACATTGAATTCATTAGAGAAAACTCTACAGAGACTTTAAGGTAGTTGCAAGTATTAATAACAATTTATGAATTCCATAGAGACAATTTTACAAACATGTTATATGCATAAATACATTCCTCAATGGTACACAATAAGCTTTAATTCAAACAAACTCAGTATTACTAACTCTTCAAACTTACCAACTTACACAATTCGAATTGATAAACATGAAATTTACATAAAACGAAGGTATACCATGCTTTAGTATCACATAAATTGCAGTTTCATCATTCAATTTCTAAAACAAAACCCTAGGTTTGTATGAACCCTAATTTCTCTATTCATTCTCAACAACTTCAATTCAAGGGAGAAATTATACCAAGTACCTAATAGAAACACGCATCTGGTGCGATAGTGCAAATCCATCATATGAATCACCATGTTTAGTTGAGTAAATGAAATTGATTACCTCAAACAGTTCCCAAACTGAACATCATAAATAAAAAAGGAAATTCTCTTATTCCATTTTTAAGACCAACCAACATCAACAACATTAGTATCTCAATGTATTTGTGTCTCTACAAAGCTCACTCGTGGATGATTTCAGTTAGTTTCTTTAAATTTTCAATCTCAAAAAAGGGAAGAGGAGAAACAAAATGTATATGAAAAAAACAAGAAAGGAATGAGAAGTTTCTGTTTTTCTCCCCGTTCATTTTCTTGTTTTTATCACTAGTGAAGAAAAGACTAATGTGCCCCCTAGCTGCTCTTATTCAACGTTTCAAACATGCTCAAAGTATTTTGTGATTTCCTTATTCTACTAACCAAGCATACTAATTTTATTACGGGACAACCTAAGAGTGTTAAAGGCACTCTAAGCAGGGAATTTGGTTAATAGGTTTGGTTAAACCCAAGTAAAAGTTTGGAGTGTCACAAATACCATTTTGAGGGGTTAACATCTTTTACAATTCCCAAAAATAAACATATTTTGCAAAAGATCTGTCTGGAATTCCTGTGGTTGATTCCACAACTCGATATCCATTATAACATTATCCCATTCTAGCTTAGAAACATCAGTTGTTGGATCCCATGGATGCAAAATAACCATATGACTATTAAAGGATGAAAAACTTTCTTCTGAGTATAAAATCCTTATCTGTTGCACTCTCAAAGTTAATTATATACGTGTTCTTATCATGATAGTTGAATATGAAATTGCCAACATTTTTCCAAATACGTTTAGCAGCCTTTTCAGCAAAACCTACAGACATAGGTTCCTCAACAACCACCTTAGCAATGATATTATTAGACCAGTTTGCAATACCCTCTTGAATATCTATATCATCATGTATCACAACTCGATCTGCAATTGAAGTCTTATACATTTGATGGGTAATTTGTCCCACATGTTGATTTGAGGACGAAGCCATTATAGATAGATACAAAAGGTTGTGAATAAGCAGAATAAGCACTGAGCGACTAGATGATAATTATAAGAGGCGAATTCTCCAAAGATGAAAGATGAGGTAGACATGGGTTGCAAAAATGAAACCTGGAGTTGACACGCACACAAGAAACCCTCAAGAGAAACACATGTAGCAATGAAATTGATAAAGCAGGTAGTAGTTATAGATCCATTTGAAGGCGACAAAAGAAAAAGAAAAAAAGTTATGAATGACAAGACTCCATAGAGAAAACTGAAAGCAACAATTTAAGACCAATTAAAAGCTAATTAAACAGATTACTAAGAAAGCTTAGTAGTAGAGAAAGACATGCAACGAGTTTATGGAGGTAATCAAGGTTCATTAATGGCTGAGGAAAGATTTTGGAAATTTTTGAGTCAACTCCGAGTTTAGAACCAAGTCACAGACATTCTCTTTCCGGTGACACTATCATTACAGAAAGTTTTTACTTGCTTTTATGTTATTGTGTTTACCATTATTGCTACTTAATATATAAACATCATTTGTTAATTACGCTTCAAAAAAAGGGGTTATTTAGACTTTAGTATCTAACTTTGTGTCCAAAGTTACGTTTGGTACCTAGAAAATTTGATATCAGAGTTTGGTACCCGGGACCGTGGTTGACCATCTTAATTATCCAAATAAGTGTTAAACAATTAAAATACTAACTTAAATAACTGAACTCTAAACCTTGAACCTAAATTAATTAAAAGCTAAAGCTAGTCTTTTCATACTTATTTATTCAATATATCAAGCCAATGGTTCAAGCGATTGAATATTGATAGGTAGGGTTTTAATTATAAAGAAAAAAGAAATAATTTATCTTGATAGATCCCTGATAGATTATTGATAGGAGATTGTGCTAGTCATGAAACGTAAGACTCCTTTTCTATCGATAATATTAGTCGACATAATTAGTAATTACTTATCCGAATAAGATTCGGTATAGCCACCGTAAAATTTCAAATTTTAATTCGATGCTTGTCAGCTGCTGGGAAGTTAGGAAATTGCATTATAAATCTGGAGTTTGAGCATTGCACAATTTAGCTTATAGACAAACAGTACACTTGTACTAGTTTCATGTAAAGCTGGTACATTGTGGTGGATTTGCCTGATTATGGGTAAGCATAACACGATCTTAAGAGTGGCTTTAATAAATAAGTATGAGAAGACTTTAATGGTTTTAGCTGAATCAAGGAGGATTAATCAAATCATCAATAGTTTTAATTTTAGTTAATTAATTTAGATTAGGAAAAAGAACATAAAAAAATGATGATACAGTTAGTAAATAAGTCAAAGATGAAGTTTAATTAATAATTTCAATTATTTAATATTTATTTAGATGGTCAAGACGGTCAATTATAATTTTGGATATCAAATTCTAATATTAAACTTTCTGGATGTTAAATATAATTTTGATCATAAAATTGGATACTAGAATCTAAATAATCCAAAAGAAAATCATTTGTTAATCGTGAACCTTTGCTTGATCTTTCGTGGTTTTTTTAGCGGTTACAACACTAAGCTAGATACAAGGTTTATTAGGCAAGCACGTCAAATTTGCTCCGTAAAATTGGAGGTGCTATATGCGGCCACTTGTAACATCGCCACGCCTCTAGTTGTTCTTTTCACTCGTTACCAAACAAGGTAGGTTTACACAAAATGTTGAACTCTTTTTCCGCTTGGCTAAAACAACCCTTTAGTATAAACATATTTTACGATGAAAAACTGGGCAATGTAAGATATTTCAATGGCATTTATGGGGGTAAAGATGACATTTATTTCATTTCACTGCTCTAATCTTATTTTTCATCCTCATCAATTTTTCAACCAATAGATATCTTTTTGTTAACAATGGTGTCAACTCTGCTCTTCACTTCTTCTCCCTCCTTTCTGAAGAACACAGAATTCTCTATATTCAATTCTCGCTTTAAACCCTTAAGACCTAATTTGGAGCAGCACTTGATCACTGTAAGAGCTCTAAAAGAAACAACCAAAGAAACTAAAGCTAACAACCCTTCTGCCCCGGAAGAAATCACTCAGAAATTCGGTCTTGAAGCTGGTCTCTGGAAGGTTACTTACTGCTTACCTTAACATAATCTTCTACCTCTTCTGTATCAATTGCTGTAATTTTTATACTGACATTCCAATTTGACTGTAAAGTCTATTCTGGTTTAATATTGAACCAAAATTTCAAAAAGGTTTGTAGGAAAAGTACTACATCTCATGAATCAATTTCATGAATTAGAGTTTGATTTATCTTCAGCAACAAACTTTGAACTTGTTTAGGAAATCTGGGTGATATAGATTTCATCTAATATTGGTATTCGTAGTTCAGATATTCAGTTCAAAAGGAGAAGAGGAGGAAGGCGGAGAGAAATCTAAAGGGGAACAAGCAAAGGAACTACTCACAAAATATGGAGGAGCATATTTGGCAACTTCAATAACTCTCTCGTTGATCTCCTTCTCACTCTGCTATGCACTAATCAATGCAGGTGTCGATGTTCAAGCATTACTTCAGAAGGTAAAATCATCTTATATTCGGAAGAACTTACTGAATTGATCATATTTTAGAACCAAGCAAGATCCATATTTCAGTTTATAACTTTCAATGCCTTCTATTATGGACTGCATAAATATTTTAGGTGGGGATTTCAGCAAGTGAAACTGGAGAAAAGGTAGGGACTTTCGCACTGGCATATGCTGCACACAAAGCTGCATCTCCAATTAGGTTTCCTCCGACTGTAGCTTTGACTCCCATTGTTGCTGGAGTGATAGGAAAGATAGCTCGTAAAGACGAGTGAATTTTGTAGAGGGTACTCAACCCTTGAACGATAGTGGTTTTGTATACATTTAAGTGTTCTGTTAATATATTTATCTTAACGAGCAGAAGAAGAAAGGTTTGTTCTATAGTGTCAATTTTGGTAAGGATTTTAAGGGCAGGTAATTCTTATGCAGAAATTTATTAATCTGATCCAAGTGGGGAATCTACTGTTCATCCTAAAGAAATAACAGGTGGGATGAGTATTGCTTGATGATCATTCAATTTTTTTTGCCCAACTTTTCATACTGAGACCAAGCTAAAACCCTGGAACGAATTGACAACTGAAGATGGAAATAATGATAATTCAACTTTTCACTAGCAGATCAATCTCCTTTCAGTGGTAAGACTCCATTGTTTATGGACGCATGAGATTTCTGTAGGCTGTATCAGTGTAAAAAGCAGGAGATAATAATAGCAATAAACAAGAGTTTAAATGCAACACTGAAAGTAACATCCTCATTCAATCTTAGTCAACCTAAACACTAGTTAAATTTAGCGTCAGTTACATGGATCAACTTCATATGACGAAAAGTTTGAACATTATTGATCCATCTACCACATGATCAAATACATTACTTACTGTACACAGAAGTAACTACATCCATCTTTCTTCCCCTAGCTACATTAACTTTCTATTCGAACCATTTTAAGTTCATGGTGGTCGTCCATAGCTAATCTAGGGTTTGATCAGTGACATGCAATGTTCAATCCGGTGCAGGGTTGGACCACTGGCATGTTAAATATGAGGAACAACAGGATAGGTTCTAGTATGAGTATAGACCTGAGATTCTTCTGATGATTCGGTTCACCTATGAGTAGTGTTAGCGGCATGCGGTGATCCTACAGTGCTAGATGGTGGAGTTTGCGGCCGTGGTGTGCTTACAGCTGTCATCACAAACTCCTCTGCTTGAAGTGTATCCACCCCATCCCATTCAACATCAGCTAAAGGGGAGTTAGGGAGTGTTTTAATCGTACAATGGAGGAAATAAAGAAATTATAAAAACAGGCTGAAGAAACACACAAACAAAATCGTGAAGAAAAGGATACGTGCTGATTTCCACATGTCTGTGATGCTTACTCCATGATCTGATATGAGCCAATAATCGGCATCTTGCTGAAAACAAAACAAGATCAGTAATAAATATTTGTAATTTTCTTCTTTTTTGATGAATAATATATGTAAAAGAATGGGTCAGTTTATTATAGAGATATCAGTAGTTGGCAAAATGAAAAGAACGGAGGAGTTTACACTGCCAAGAGCATTAACGGATTATTTATATTACTGCATGTTGTTAACTCAAAAAGATAGCAGCAGGTAACATCTGTGATACTGAATGCCCCTCACCTCAGCTTATAAGGTGCTGGTGAAAGCATATAGATTTTTTGTGAACTAGTGATACATAAGTCTGCAAATTTTCTAAATAAATCATCACAGGGAAAATAAATAAAGAAAGGTCAGTACTTACATCGACATCTGTTGGTACAATTTTCATTATTCCACCCACAAAATCTTGTGAAGCATTGGGATCTGAGTACATTCTATTAGCATCTTGGCCTTCTAGTTCAATCTCCTTCCCCCTGTTCTCCTCAGTTACCATTGGTTCCTCCATGTGGCTCCCTGAACTTGATGCTGGTGGGACAATAGCAGGTGCTTCGACTCCATTCAGTTCTTCAAATTTCTCCTCAAATTGACTAAAATAATCAGGAAAGATGATTCTTACAAATATCAATAACATATCAATCGATAAAAGAGATGCCATTCCATTACTGATCTAATGGAATATCAGAACATAATTGTTGTGTATAAAATGTAAACAAGATCAGACTTGTAGTGTACAATCTGAAGATAACATACGTACCTGACAAGGTAAACATCAATTGGACCCATGGTGCTTCTAAGGACGATTCTATATCTCCTCTGTGGGTAGTCAACGGCCTGATCATTACAAGGATACGTTCATCATGTGTAAAAGCTACAGGAGATACATTGTAAAAGATGGACTAAATTTTCTTTCCAGCTGGTAGTTACCTCGTCAGGATCAGGAACTTCAAGAGTGGTTCCATGAGGAGCTTTAATTGCTATGAGGGTCTCATTCTGTTTGAAAGAAGAGATTTAGATTCATGATAAACCAAAGAGAGAAAATATGAGAAGTAAATGTTGAATCAAAAACCATCAATTAGCAAACAGCAGTGCCACCAAGTTGAAAGTGCTTAATAGAAGTAAAGTAAAATAAATAAAATGAACCCAACCTGAAAGCAGGGTAGACTCTTGATGTCCTCTTCGGTCACAAAAAGCCACCTAAAACAAGTGGAAAAGAAACATGAGGAATTGTCAACAAATATTTATTCTGATTTAAATAATGGGATTTAAACACAGGAGAGCAGGTTATTACTTTTGATTGTTTTCGTCTTCACTAAGGTCCCTCAATCTTTCTTGCATATCTCTGCAACAAACCAGATGCATCAGCTTAGCCCAAAGATACAGAAACAAATAGATAGAAGGGAAAATCTAGTTTAGAACCTTATTCTATCATCTAATCTGCGCTCCTCCATGGAAAGGTTTTCAACTTCTGCCTGCAGAGTAAGAGTAAGTAAATACCAATTATAACATCTGTTTCAACGAAACACCAAAAGACGGTTATCGAAGTTCAGCTTCTAGGCTGATTTAAAATATTGCAACCGATTGTCCAAGGCAATTGAAACTGCTATGCACAGTTGAAGTTCCACAACAGGAGAATAAAAGCTGAAAAAGCACAAAGACAAGGTAGCTGTATCTACATGCCTGTAATAGAGTAACATCGTCCTCGATATCCCCCGACCTTGCACCATCAAGACCCCTAATCAAACAATCATTGCTCAAATAAATTATCTGAACATTTAATGCTTAAGCTTCTTCGAAACTATTCATAATATTCTGAGAAGAATAAATCTTCAAAAATACAAAATACATTACTTCCAACGAATTCTGTTCTTAAGCTTCTTCTCTATGAGACCAATTCCTTCCAAAACATTTGTAATATCATATATCCGCCTCTTTTGTACCTGCATCAGCAGAACCTTTTCAGTTCGGAACATTAGAAAATCACAAGACTGGTAAATTCGGTAATAAAATGATCACCTCCAATGTATCAGCCGCATTGTTTAAATCAAGAATCCCATCTTCTGCATGTTTAATCAAATTTATGAACTTTTTCGTCAAGAGCCCTGAAAAGATAACACAGATTCGGGTCATTCTCGCCTCATTGCCTTGTATCATCGTTGCCGCTGTATGAACAGCCAAGAGCTCAAATATCACCGAAAAGTTTAAAAGTGCCATCTAAGAGGAATCTAAACAATTACCTAGAGAACTGTCATAACGGCATGTTCCAGCTGGAGTGAGAGGATTCCCAGGAGAACCTACAAATTCAACATCAAAGTATTTCAATATCTGTTCCTATGCTTTTTCACGTTTTTTTCTTTCTCATCTCTCTGCTTTTTTTTCCTGTCACAATTGCAGTTTGTCAAGGTAACGGAAACAGTAACTCGAAGTTCCTGACCCAGATAATTCGTTAGTGTCAAGCCCACCAAGTCACCAACTAACAAACTAACTATTGCTTCTAAAATTCCATTACCATTGGGATCAAAAGTATTTAGTGTTTAATCATCAAACCTCACCAGCATTTGACACAGGGGTCTGAGGCCCTGATCTGTTGTATTTTGAGGCCTTTGTCCTGTTGTAAACCTTGCCACCTTTTCCTGATACAGGTGTTCGAAGGGGGCTGTTAACAACTTCAGCAAAGCCAGGACTAGTGGTCCATTCACTAGATTCCGCTTCACACTCTTCTATTTCAGTCTTACGCTTCATCTGTCAAAATTTTGAAACATTAGCATCACACAAACATGAAACTAATGACGAATAGTAACGTGTTACATCAAAACAGGATTATGACATCAATAAAAAGACACGGACCATAATCATAAGATTAGGTTAGGCTAAGTGTATCTGACAATCTGAAGAGTATATCTTATAAGATTAGGTTTAGTCAAGCATTATAATTCAAATAAAACGTCAAACATCTTCCTCAGCTTTTGTCTTAGCAGGCCACATACTTCAATTAGATTCTTGTAAATGCCTCCATTCCAAGAAAGATCAAAATCTTCCATTTAAACTTAATTACAGCGTTTTTTATGAAAGGTTTTGGTGACAAGCTTATCTATTCCACCTG
This sequence comes from Papaver californicum, assembly GCA_023531435.1. NCBI lineage: Eukaryota > Viridiplantae > Streptophyta > Magnoliopsida > Ranunculales > Papaveraceae > Papaver > Papaver californicum. The sequence goes on along the minus strand of JAJJMC010027464.1, from coordinate 5,190,113 downwards.
AAGTGGTTTAAATATAAACAATTTTGTTATTCAGTGCACGCCTCTTTGAGCAAACTAATGATGTCAAATGCACCCATGACCACACAAGATCCCATATAGCAGTTTGAAGGAAAAGTAGAGTATCCCAAACTACATTTCTTATGAAATAATCCAAAAGAAATTACAGTGTTGCTAAGCTTGGCTAGAAAACTATAATGTGCTTACACAATTCATGGGTTATACCTGTCGAAAGATTATCTCCATCATACTCACTAAGCTTTGTATAAGTTTCCACTTACAGACAAAGGAAAGATTACATATCAATTATCTTAATATGTAATCCTACAGTGTACATGTATCTAAGTTTCCCTGCTCTCATGAATGTAGCATCAAAAGATTCCAAACATAGTACCTCCTCCCATCTGTGAATCAGAGTCTTGTCTTTGGGTGTATAAAACAAAGAAGCAAGGAGGGAGAGTCTTAATCATGTACAACTATCATCATACCAGACTATTGGCCTACTTAAAAATAATAGAGAAAAGGTCTTTCGTCCCCTGCTTCTAAGCCTCCTTTTAAGCACACTTTGGAATAAAATAGTTCCTGAAATATGCAAAGCAATATCATTTTAAAAAAGCGGACCTCCAAGAGCCTCCATAATGTTCTCTGGATCAGTTGTGATTACTAGCCATTCACTGCATATTCGTCAACTGAGGTTCACCATACACCACACTTACCCCCTTCAGATTGTTTTCAGAAGTAACACGATTTTCCTTTCCTTAATTCATTTAGCATTATGTACTCTTGACTGTTACAGTACCAAGGTGCCAAAACTCATTTCATAATGTATATAGCTCAGCAACAAATAACATTCCTCCAACCAAAAAGTAAGATAATAGTTTTCTAGTGCTGCATATAACTCGTACAGTGATCATTAACTGCGGAAGGTAGATTAGGTGCCATACCATGCATAAATGAAACAAACCTCCAATTCGGTCGAACAATTTTATTTTTCAGTAACTCTTGCGCTCAGCTATATCATGTCCGCAGGAAATATTGTTGATAACTTGGTTTGCTTTTAAAACAATAACGAGCTCCAGGGAGTATCTCAACAATGTAACCCTAAAAACACCAGCAATTATTGCTTAATTCATCCCTCGTAGTGCTTAGCAACCCAGGACAAATATCCTTGGACAGATACTAGTACAGTACGAATAAATGCCCTAAAAATCACATTCCATAAGCTTTCGAGAAGCAAATAGATTTTTACCACTTCATCTTCTCAATTCCTATCGGATCAAATATTCCCTCACTGCAGCTCACTATATAAAAACGAGAGATACCAGAAACTAACCAAGAAACAAAGTGAACTGCTCTAATTCAAAAACCTATCAGCACTTCCTTGTACATATAGTAAGTAAATTACTACAAAATAGTCCAATTAAACCAAAACTGTACCAAAATTTCACAAGAACATAATCATAAAGCATTAAAAGTAAACCGATCTCAGCAGAAATTGTTAGGTTTAACTTTAATTGAAACCTAGACTAACATGAATTGAAACCTAAAATAGATGAAAAAACATACTTACAGGAGATTTAACAACAATGATTTCAACTTCATCATCATCGACAACTCTACGATTATTATTCCCAGTAGGAGAAGAAAATCTATGATAATCTTCAGAGGGAACAAAAGGCGGTTTCATCGATGAAAAAGGTAGGTGACGCTTTAAAGATTGCATGATCTGTTCTGACGGCTGTGCTAAGCGCTGTTGATTCGTAGCTCGGCTTCCAGACATCCAAAATATAAACAGTAATTAGTAGTCATATATCAAAACCCTCTTTTAGAGAACAAGACAAGATCAGATCGGTTTAGATCGGAGTAGAGTCCTGAGCTAAGATCGGAGGAACAGGACAGAGAAATTGAAGAAATTAGGGTTCAGGGTTGAGAAGGGAAGAGGAGGTTA
>JAJJMC010027464.1:5092361-5187768 GCA_023531435.1 Papaver californicum | reverse complement strand
CCCCCCCCCCCCCCCCCCCCCCCCCCCCCCCCCCCCCCCCCCCCCCGAACGAAGAAACAAGGGTTAAAAAAGGAGAAAACGAGGGAAGGAGGGAATTTTTGTTTAGATAGAACTGGAGGGAAGGAAAAGAAAATATAAATAGGAAAACTTTATTTTTTTAGAAATCATTTTATTTTTTATTATGTTAGGGAGAGTGCTGACAGAATTTAGTTTCACTTTTTAGCCTTTTTTTCTCAGTGTCGTGACACGTAAAAATAATGTTAACGCTAGGGTTCGAATAGGAGATGCCCCCGCCTTTAGGTTTAGCCAGCTCGTGATTTACTTGGCGCGCATTTCCCGCCTCTTTCTTCACTCTTTTTTGTTTGTAGACTCTCTCGCACATGACATGACGTGACACACAATACCAAACCCCAACACAAAGACTATAATTCTAATGTTCAATTTGTAGTAGTAAATTTGTGATGATTTATAAGTAGGGCTGTACAGGAACCCATCGAAATTGAAGGATCGGATCGAAACTGTTGGAACCGAGGTAAAACCGAACCGAAATCGAAGGATTCGATATAGGTACCGGTTCTAAATTTCATAACCGAAGGGTGATCGGACAGGTGTCAGTTTTTCTATACATCTCGACGGAACCGTATCGTTAGTACCGATCAAACTAAACCTAGATTAGAAAACTATTTTCTATTTCCCTCCTATGAATCATATCCGCCTCTCATAGTCTTACACTCCCACCATTCCCTTTCCTCATCTTCCTATTCTTCTTCTTCACCACTAAAACAAAAGATCAAACTATGTCTCTTTCTACATTTTGTATCTAACAAACGAAGACACCACCTCTTCAATTTCCCTTTTCTTTAGTTTTAACCAGTAATTTCTTTGATTTTATAGTGATGAGAAGTGTGTTCAAAGAGCTTAAATTTTGTTTTTTTTATAAGTGATCATTTATCTTCCTATATTTATTATTACCACAACATTTTGATCAATTTCTCATTCATATCTGAAATTGAATGTTTTTGTTTTATTTTTATTTTTATTTTTTAAATATCAAAATTTTAGAGTGACAAAGTTCAAAGCTTGAACCAGTTTCATTCATTCATTAAATTAAAATTGATATTTTGTTTGGAACAGATTAGTTATCGTTTTCTTAATTACTACACCTGTTGAGAATACAAATCATTATCATGCCAATTGTAAACATGACCTTGTAATTAAACAAATTTGAACCTTATTTCCAAAACTTTTACCTTTTGATTATTGTATATATGTTTCAGTTGATGGGGTTTCGTAAAAGAGATTCCCAATTGCAGATTTGATAGAAATTATCCTGATTACCCAAAATTTGTCTCAACCGGTTAGGGTAGAAAGAAATTTGTCTCAACTGGTTAGGGTAGGAAGAAAAACCCTATAAGAGAAGCGAAAAAATGTGATTTTTCATTTTCATTTATTGGAGAACCGGAACCGGACCTGGACCGAACCGAATTGGCTGGAACGGTTTTAGAACCGAAACGACCCTGGTCGGGATAGGTACCGGTTCCAAAGTAGAAAACCGGCCTTAAAGGTACTCGGTACTCCAAAGAACTGAGCCGAACCGACCTTTGTGCAGCCCTATTTATGATTTATGTCATTGGATCCAGATGTAATTTAGATCTATTATAGGGGATAATAGTTTTTCTAGGTCTCGTGGGTTAGGTTGGAAAATGTACAAGCAAAAAATATAAGAAAATTTTAGGCATTTGGGTCAAAATCTAATCTGGCTAAATTGGGGTCTACGGGAATTATTTTGGGCCTACCGCTAAAAGTTAAAATAGGGTCATTATGAAGAAAAAAAAACTCTTATCCAACTTTTTATTTTAGTAACTTACATGCTTGATTTGTGTCAAAAGATGTTTTTCCGATTTTTGTAAAGAATTAAACTAATGAATGAATTAAAACTATAACGAATATTGAAATCAATAATAGAAAAGTGTTAAGGTTTTGGGAATCCTTTGTAGATTAGGGTTTACTTGCGTTCATCACAAAGGGTATCGATTTTACTCGTGCAAAATAGCAAATCTTTACTAATACACGGAAGATATTTCGTTTAAGAATTGAAGAAAAGAATTTTAAAAAAAAATTGTTTATTCTCAACCTAAGGTAAAATTTCGAAGTACTAGGTATACGTGGCATAAATAGTCAAAGAATATTCATAAAACGATTATCACGAAAGGGTCAACGAGTTCTTCTACTAATCAAACAATGGACTATGCGTGACATAGAACATGAAAAATCATTGAGAAAATAAAACATTGAAAGAGAGATAGAACATTAACATTAAGCTTTTATAGTTGAAAACCCTAGTTTTGAAACACAAGTAAATCTATCTCTAAAAGTTCATCCTTTCACCCTAACAAAGAGATTTAGCTAGACATGGTTTTCTCAAAAGCCATAAAAATTGATAAGAAAATAATAAATATAATTAAAATCGAAAACGAAAACGAAAAAGAAATAGCTAAACCCTTCTTTATTGTTCACGGCTTCTCCAACTTCAGCGTCATAGTACTCGGCGTCATTTTTTTTTCCGTGCCGGTCTGTACCCAGTTCTCTTTGTGCCCTGAAGTTATATTTACGGCTTCTATTTATAGAAGATACTAGCCGCCTCTTAGAATTTCACTATGAATATGAATCTTAATAAAACTTATCACACTGCCGACCAAATACACTTTCCGTGTATTCTACACGGCTTGGTTTCTTTCCTCGCACACGCCTCCACTCTATCAATTGGCTCCACTTTTTCCGATTCAAGTCTTTGTACTCCCCTTAAACTCTATTCCCTGATTTCTCTCTAAACTAATCCCCTAGAATCCAATCTTACTAACAGACTCAGCTTCACCCGAGTAACTCCAACTTCAAACCACCAACAGTTATAGAAACACCACAGACTCCATCACTGCCATCATTAATTTCATCTTTTCTATCACATTAACCACTATGTCCTAGCTCTCAATCTCCATCGAATTATGGTTATTCCATAGCAAAACCAACATCCACTATCATCAAATTTGAGTTTATCTCATTGCCTCATTGTTCGTGTTTCTCAATCACAACAACCTCGAACTCCATTAATGGCAGTGATTCCATCACTCGACTCACTAATCACAGGTTCATCATCATAGCCACCATCAACAATATCATCTCTGCCAGCTGCGTTAATTCCATCACCAAGCTCACTGCCACAACCATTCTGTCCAAACTCCATCGACAATCTCCAAACTCGATCACTATGTCAACTGCCTTCATCAACTGCTCACATAATCTCGAGCTTAACATTAGTCATCTTCAGTGCCATAATTCAACAGACTTTCTCCATCTTCACGTCAATCTCGAGCTTTGTCTTCAAATGGCAGCAACAACTTCATCATCATTCTCTAACTTTCAACCACGAGCTCCTTACTGCCATCATCAAACACTGACCCATTGCCATCAAAATCCATCGTCGCCAACCCATCAATCCTACCAGTTCTATAGTTCAGAAGTCAACTCCTTGTTCACGCGAAGAAGATGATAAAAAAAATAGTGCTCCGAGAAGAATGGTTGGTGCCATTAACAATAATCAAAAGTTGGCATCCCTGAGTACATCTAGCGCCTTCCTTTAGAAATTTTTGAATTTAAGCTTCCCCTTAACATACAAAGGGTTGCCAATAGCAGTTTCCTTAGAAATGACCAATTTGCCTTAAATCTTGTTTCCCTTATAACTTTCTCATACGAAGTCAGAATGACCTCGTTCTTTTGCCGTTGGCTTCGTAATTAAATTTTTTGGAATAGAATGAGTTCCAATGGGTCTTTATCAATTCTTCCTTGTAGAGCTCAATTTCACTTCTTTCAGAGATATAACCTAATAAAACACATAAGCTACAAAATTAATAATAATACACAGTAATTCACACAAAATCTAGCAAATAAGTATAAGAAAATGATACTTAAAATATGTAAATTATGCAATTTCAGTGCATCTACGTATCGCAAATCAGATTATCGTGCTTTCGATCCTACCGATTTGGGGGTTTTATTGGACGAAAAAGAACGTGTGAACCAAACCATATATGAGGATTTTTATCAAGAAAATGAAGATTCAACCAGGAAAAACGGACAAATTAATGTTTTTAAAAGTCAGGTATACGTTTTTAGGATCTCCAAACATGTATTTGTAGTCTATAATCTCCACAAAGTGATTATTTTTTTTGCAAATCTGACCTATTTTCTGGCCTCCATATAACCCAGAATCGACGGATACGATGTCATCATAACCAACGATTCTATATCCTCTCAGAATTTACGAACCAGAATCTGTGGTTATGGTCATGGACAACGACCGATTCTGGTTCAGTTTTGGGGGAATTGGTGGGTCAAATAATCGGTCGATGTGTGTTGATCTATGTAACGATTCTAGTCAAAAAAGTGTCCAGAAGAACTGTGCTTTGCTGAATGCTAGGTACGTTACATAAATCATTTTACTTGTGTCGATTCTATCATTTAAGGATTTTTTTCCTAAAATCAAGACTAGGTAGAACCGTTGGATGTGTATGGACCTAATAGCCGATTTTGTGGAATCGTTCGAAACGATTGTCACATATCCACCGATTCCATTGGCCTAATCTTTTGATTTATATTGTAGATTGTTCAAGCGTTCGACCACCAACCCGAACCCGTGTCCAAGATGGGGCCTGATACTTCTGCCCACTACTACACTGATTTGGTGTGGAAAAAAAAAAGAGGATGCAAGGCAATGGTTTGTGGAAAAAGGCATGAAGATCAAATGCGCACTAATCTTAGGCCATCGTAAGAGGCGTGATCGTTTGGAAATTGTTTGCGGCAAGAAAAAAAGTCACCTATCAAAGGACAAACCGTATATGAAAAGGACGTCGAGGGTCTACACGAGTAATTCGAAGTCAAAGAAGCATGATTGCATGTTTAAGATTATAGTTAATAGAGTCAATGGTGTCAATGGTGTATATAGTCTTTATAAAGTGAACAATGGTTGTCATAATCACAATTAATGTTAATCGAATTATTCGGTAATTAAAGTAAGACATTTTTTCATTAATAGATAAAAACTTAAAATTACATATTTATTTAAAATTATGAGATATTTATTTTCCGGTGCGAGACACAACTATCATGGCAGCTTCAAAATGATAAAACGGTTCTTCTCTCCATTTGGTAAATACATCTTGTGCCGCAAACTTATCCCTTTTGTGCCTAGCGAGAAACTTGTTGTACTTGATACACAACTTCTTAGCATGAAAGAACCTATCAGAAACATAGTCGGCCGTGTAATCATGGCGTGGACCCTTCCACTTCGGGTGCCGCTTGGGAACATAAGGTCCTGTTTTTACCAGATTCCAAAATATACGCTCATCCCGAGCTTTTTCTGGTAAATCTATGACGACGTAATTATTCCTAATCCATTTCGTCTCATCCACATCGGACTTTAACCTTTCCCTTTGTTGGAATTGGTCGTAACCTCGTTTTTTGCTTTTCTCTTTTTCCATGTCAGTCATTGGTTTGCTTCTCTTGCGTATCTCTTCTTCCATAGCCCTTATTGATTTTGTAGTTGGTGATGATGCTTGAGTAGTTCGTTTGTATCTTCTGAGTATCTCTTCAGTCGAATTGGTAGTTGATGATGGACTTGCCATTGTAAAAGAGTTTTACTTTGAAGGAAGCAGTGAATGTTGAGGAATAATTTGTTTGAATGAAGTAGTGTATGATGGAGAATAGGTTATCCTATTTATATGCATAAAGGGGGAAACAACTTTATTTTCATAAAAATTCAAAAAACTAGTCGTTGAGCCTAAGTTTGACCATGTGCAATGAAAATGGACACATAAATGTAACTAAAACCTTAGTTCAAAGACCAATTAAACCTTATAGTATCTACGATCCAAACATAATAAGGCATTCTAAATAGACATAAACTATTGTTTTAGATAAACATCATTTTCAGCATCATCTCACTGATCATCTTGATCGTCTTTAGCAGCTTCATTAGAAGCATTTACCACTTCAAACTCCCTCCATAAAATAATGTTTTCGGTTTTGAGGGTTGCAATATTAATGACCTCGTCAAGCTCTTCCAAAGAGAGCTCTCCAAGAAGCCTCTTCACTTGCTCCATCTTTGTCTCTCTTCCAAACGGATAACCAAACTTATATAGGCTTCACACAATATGTGGCTTCGTCTTTCTATTCACATCACACTCACGGATTTGTGTAAATAGCTAGTACCCTTGCTATTGTTCTCCATGACTGCAAAAAATAATTTGAGGGAAAAAAATAAGTATGGTTAAAGGGAAACAACATTCAAACAATCACTAATTCAATCAACAACAAAATCATTAAAGAAATAAAATGAACCCAACAGAATCGTTGTTTAATATAATATGTATCCAACGATTCTAATCATAAAAGTATACAGAAACCGAGTAAGAAGGAATCGTTTCCAGAATAGTTGGATTAGACAATTCTTATCCAACGATTCTCATCTCATAAAAGTAAAAAAAATGGCAAAGTAGAATTGTTGGATTAGACAGTTCTTATCCGAAGATTCTCATCTCAAAGAAGTAAAAAAAAATGGCAAAGTAGAATCGTTGGATACATCAGTTCTTATCTAACGATTTCAATCTCAGAGAAGTTAAAAAAATAACAAGGTAGAATCGTTGGATGCAGCATATTGTATCCAACGATTCCCATGTGACGAAAGTAAAGAAAATAAAAAGATAGAATCATTTGATAAATCAGATCTCATCCAACAATTCTGGGCATGGTAATTATCAACGAGTAATATGAATTAGAATCGTTAGATGTGGATGTATCTTATCCAACGGTTACGATACATGTTTTTCATGTTCACGAAGATCATACAAGAATCGTTGGATACGATACATCAACATCGCACGATTCAGGTAAAAAAAATAGGAATTTGATTCGCTAAAAGTAAGATTAAAACACCTAGATCAATCAAAAATACTATTAGAAGTATGGGTTTATAGAGATTTACCTTGTAAATCGAGTGATTGGGAGATCCGAGAGTTTTTTTTTGAAAAATTTGGATTATAGTTTTTAGGGTTTGTAAAGTTTGATGGAAATAGAAAAAAAAATTGTTTAGGGTTTTTGTTAGATTTGGAATATAGTGAAAAATGGAAAGATTTTTGTATTTATATTTTGATTTAAGTATTAGGGTTCATTAATGAGTTGAGGGTAGTTTAATATTTTTGTTAATATCTAATTAGACACCCCTTATCCTTGTATCTAGTTGGATGCAAAATTGTGTAGGCCCAAAATAATTCCGGTAGGCCCCAATTTAGCCAGGTATTTCAAGCTTATAAATAATGTTTCAATTATCCAATTATTATAGAACTTTTTAGGTACTCGACTACTCTTATTGTTTAATGCTCTTCAGTGGGATTTGTGCTCATATGTTAAAAACGGGGTTGTCTAATAAAAGCAAAAAAAACTTAAGGCTCGTGATGATGTTCGTTAGTAGGTTCTAACTTAACTTAGTATCTTGGTGAGTTTGGTTTTGAAACGATAATATTATTTGTTTTTCATTTTATTTATGCCCGTGCTATACACTTGGTGTAGTAAGCTTCTTCTGATAATGTGTACAAAGAAGTCTGTATGTAGTGTCAGAAAAGTCAAAATTATTTAGTTTTGTTAAAAATAACCGCTGAAAGTACTATCGATACACAAAGCCTTTAGCACATCAGGACGGTATCAAGCATGCAAAAGTGTATTATATGAAGCACCAAATTTGTTGTGAATTTTTCGCGTTGATCCCTTTGTGTTATAAGTTATTCAACCCCTATAATATCCCTTACATATCCGTTTTAACAAATATATATATATTCATGAATATTAGTTAGTTGGTCATCAAAATAAATATCCTTGTTAACATGTGCAACAAAAAGAAAAAATAAACAAAAATCCCATTGGTATAGTGGTTGTGACGCACTCTCGTGTATCAGTGACTTTCTTGGTATGTGGAAACTGCACACCACTATGAAGTTGAAGCTGGTTGTTATACCCACATATTAACCACTGAAACTTACATAATCAAAAATAAATGTGTAAAAGCCCAAATTCCATTAAACCTGTCGTTGTCATAACTCATATAGTTTAAATAGCGTTAAATTAAAAACTTAAAGAGTTAAATAAAGTGTTTTCTTCTTTTTGCTCAACGCAAAGTTTTTTTTAATAAAGAATAATAATTAACAGTTAAATAGAGTTTAAAAATATTTGTGGTTTACCATGAATATAATGTTTCCTTTTTTTTTTGTCCAACACTGTTTTTTTATTTCTAGTTAAAAATATAGAATTAACCGTAGTCATTTATTAAAGACAATTAAACGTAGATCGTCAATCTGAGGTATTGTCCATGTATTGTAGGTGACGATGACCCGGTACAATTAAGTATAAGGTGTAAAAGAAGTGTAATAATTTTTAAACCTAATATCCATTAGGAGAGTGGCTTTCCTTTACCCCGGAATATTTGCACGACAAACTTTACCAAGTGTCCTCACCAGAATTGCCGCATTACAAAAGGCTTATTTCGGCCAATAAAAAGTGAGTGCTCCATAACCATTTAATGTGGAAACTTTATTAATCTAGACTTTTAAGTGTTTAGATAAGAAAAAGGTAAATATGGAGTGGTTTAGGAAGCATTAATGTGAACACCACACGATGTGGACACAAAGACGCAATAATTTCTCATATAACTAGGATGTGGACACAATATTTTATATTAAAATATACTCTCTTCTTTTTATAAAAGTTAAGTTATTTTAATTTTATACAAATTTTAAGAAAACAAAGAGAGAGGGATACTTTTAGGGATGTTTTCCAATTATATCCTTATGGATAATAAAATTTAAAAAATTAGAAATACAATACCTGTCAAACTATGACACGGATATCTGTAAACTTTATATTGTTGAAAAATATTTTAAAACATTTACTTAGTGAATATAAACATGACTACCAAATTATACATATTTCTTACACTAAAATTTAATAACAATAATCAATCAAAGGGTGATTTTAGATATATTGTGTTTAATTAAATAGCTCAACTTTTGTGAAGTACAATTTTAAAATGAATAGCTCAACTTTTATGAAACATTGAGAGTATACATATATAACGTGAGCAAACTTATTGCAAGTTACCACCGTTGGGGCGTCTTTGTAATATTTCTGCAAACAATGGGGGGAGCTACGTTTTACTACAACAATAATAACTCATGATTGGGGGCGAGTTACGTCATTGGCGGTCGATGCAGAAGGAAAAACGAACTTCTTAACCCCACAACAAGTTGGAGGTTAAGAGGGAGCGATGTTTGTACCCTCTATAAATAAAACCATAAAGTCGCTAGTCAAGCCCGCCTAGCCCGTGTTTACTTCCGTTAACCAAAACGAAGGTTCCAGATGTCTTGTTGTCCAAGTTATTTACCTATGAAGTTTATCTCATAACTAGGGTCTAACATAAACAATATAAATACATGGGTCTAAACCTTAAAGGAGAACTTTCTCGATGCTTTCTAACCCGGAGAAAAACCATTGTAATACTTATATCAAAGATCTCTCCCCAAGGGGGATTCGTCCGTGGATGTAGGAATAACTCGCCGAACCACGTTAAATTCTTGTCTCATTTATTTATCTTTTATTCGTGTTCTTACCATATTTCACATCATCATCATCAAATCGATCGTGTTTTATGCCAAAAGTTATTTTGGTACAAACACAAACCTTTCACAATCTCTTATATTACGGGATCCTGATCATTCTTAAAGAACTCCAATGAATTATTTACCTCGTGTATATCGTGGTCCTCTATCAAACTTTTTAAGAGCTATTCTTTGTCAATTTCTGTTTCAACAAAAATTTCGGCATCATTATAGTTCTTGCCAAGGTTAATTGTGTCTTCCACGAAATCAATCAATTTGGTTCCATTCTCGATCATCGTCTCTTCAACACTCCTATCATCGAAATCAGGTTCCTCCTCAAGAATTTTTTTCTTATGGTGTAGATCCTTAGATTTTCGTTTGAGTATATTACACAATTTAAAACAATGAATATGTTATACCCAATCTCCTCCTTTTGAATAGGCGAGTGATCGCTATTATGATCCAGAGTTGGAATAACTTCATCGTTGTTGCAAGAACTTTCCAAAGGTTGCTCATCTTCAGAATCATCATCATATATCAAATATTCGTTATTGCTCTTTGGAATTTCAGAAAGTTTTTTCCTTTGAGACCAAAATTCTTCCTTATTTCTTTTTTAAACAAGTTGATTAATGCGACTCCTTAAATTATGCATAGTCCCTTGAAGATGTTGGAGTGTATCCTGCATCTTTTGATTACGCTGCCCAGTCTGTTCAAATAACTAGATAATGCTTGCTTCCAAGTTAATATATCTATCCCTTCACTCACTATAATATATCTAGCACAAATCTCCTCCCTTTGAATGGGTGACTGATTATAAATACGATAAAAAATTGGGTCAAGAATATTATAGTAAGATTTGTTTGATGCAACTTTCTCTATGCCTAGCGGTCTATCAATTATCCTTGAGACATTATCTATACATTGTTGAAGTATATCCGTCAAACTAGAAGAAAATGATTGGTAGCATAACTATCCCCCCATCCTTGTGATTATTCACCTACATAACCACCAAAAGGGGGTTCTCATGTATAGGAATAACCATAAGGTTCTGCAGGGTATTGGTCGTAACCAAATTATTGGTTATGGGTATACCCATGGTATGGTTGGTAGTTGTTGTAAGAGTGAGATTGAAAACCATATTGATGACCACCATAATATGACTTATCTTGTGCACCGTATATGTTATTTCTGAAGTGAAACATGACGACTTACAAGAAAAACGAAAAATCTACTAAAAGCTAGAAAAATAACTAAGAAATTAAAATAGAAGTGGTACTTACAGCCTGTTTTCAGAATTTACCTCCCGCTTTTGAAGAAATTTAAACACCATCAACTAGTTGTTGACACCACGAAAAACTGAAAACACTAAAGCAAAACATGAAAAATATCATAAACTACTAAATCAAGCTAAAACAAATAACAAATCAATTAGCAACTACTCCCCGCCAGCGACGCCAAAATTTGATGCATGTCATAAGTCAACAAATTACTTAAGATATTTCCCACTAATTAACTAGAAATATAGCGGTAATAAGGATCGTTCCCACAAAGAGTTGTGCAATTGAGATTTTATTTAGATTAACAGAACTATAATGAAAGTAAATACTAAGGGAGATTGGTTGATTAATTAACTAAAAATAACAATAAAAAGATAATAAAAAAGAAGGGATGATTAGGGAGTCGTTCATCGTTACTAAACATTAACTCACTTAGTATACTCATTTACCTCTCGTTAGAATCATTCATCACGAACCATAGGATAACAAGCACGCTTAAATATCCCCAAAACTCCTTGTATCACCGGATAACAGACACGCTTAGTCAACGGATTCTATTCGTCTTAGCCACCAAGAAGTATGCTCTCAAGGTGTAACTAAGTCGAACGTTTAAAGGTTTTTGAATTTAGGGTGATCCCAGCAGTTAAGCTCAGTACGCTCGGTTCACTTACAAGTGTTATCTTCACACACGATTGCTCCACATAATCCCTCTGCAATGTCTCATATTTTCTACTTGTATAGGAGATGCTCGACAATTACGGTTTGGTCAACTCTCTACTAGCATTAGAATTATTAATAGATTAATCCAATTGTACACTCGAACAATCTAGAAATCAATCATAAGTCCTAGGTATAATGAAAACAACTGACAAGATGATAAAAACTCTAAATAGCTTGTGTAACTAATAAATTTTCATGTCTCAAATATTAAATTCATCCATAATCAACAAAAGAATTATCTACTCATAATATAAGGAAAAAGAAAAAGAAGAAGAATAATGGTTTCCCCCCTAAAGGGGAAACCCCTAGGTTTGTGAATTGTAGTATGATAACTAAATGATACGATCCTTGTTTAAGCCTTAGGTGTCTTCTTTTATAGCCTCAAATACTTGGCTCTCAAATATCCTCTCTTTATAGGGTTTGGAAACCCATTCCGAGCAAGTTTCCTCAATTTATAAGTCTCGAATAAACGCCAAAATTCGTTAAAAGATAGCTATTCACGTAACTTTCTCAGCCACCTGACCCTCTGGGATTTATGTTTTGTCTCGGACACCTGACCCTCCGAGAAAGTTTTTGAATTTTCATTTCTCATTCACCTTACATTCCGAGGCACATATGTTTACCCGGTCTCCATCATGGTCGACAATTTTCTGAACTTGTTTTTTCTCATAACTTTTTCATACGACATCGGAATAACCTCATTCTTTTGTGGTTGGATTCGTATCTTCGTTCTCTTCAAGATGATGAGAATAAATTATGAATTGGAACGATTTACACTTGGTTTTTTTCCCTTCTTCCTTTGTAGCGCTTATTTCCTTACATAATTTAATGTCTTGTTGCTTCTTTTTGGATGATTCACCTAATAAAAGACATAAATACGAAAAACAAGCATAATAAAAGGTAATATGCAAGAATTATAGAAAATATAAACATGGATTTGATACTAAGAATATATAATTTATGCAATTATTAGTAAGTGTTCTTGAAACTCCTATGTATATATATATATATCTTTTCTATTCAATCCTTTATGATTCTTACAATTGTATGATAATTCTATTCCCTTGTCTCTTTCTCTATGAATCTCCTCTCATTTTGAATCTAAATGCATTTTACTCAATATGTTTTTTGTGGTTTGGTTTGATGTGTTTTTGCAGTCATATATACCAAGTGAAGTTGTTGATGATTTTAAGAAAAAATCTCGAGTTCAATTAATAGATATTAAATCTCTATTTGCCTCATTATCTAATTCAGTTTTATTGATTTTGAGATGTATTTTGCTTTTTGTTTTTAGATTTGTATTTAATTCTTAAAGATGAACCATAAGTTTTGGAATAAATAAGTTATTATGATTAAATTGGGGAAATTTAGTTGAATTCGGTCGAAATCTTGAATTTGAAAATACAAATTCATTTGAATTTAAATGAATCCCACTATTCCTTACAAAAAAAAGAAAATAATAACATTAAAGATCTTTATTGTCGTTTTATCATAACCGGTCGATTTTAAACCGAACCAAGTATTCTAATGGTAATCATCGAATTTGAAATTTTTTAAAACCGAGATCATCGGTTTCGGTTCTGGTTGGGTAAAAAATAAAACCGATCCTTACCATGTGCAACTGTGAGACCCTACACTTTTACTCGGGTTTCACTAAACCCATTAGTCATATTCTGCACTTAGAGTGCATAAAACTCTGATACTCAGTGTCTTTAATTACTTTCAGGTTGCCCCAGTAATAGAGCTTAATACCCAAATGAAAGTTTGCCTTATTTTAACCCCTTGGGGTGCCTTTATAATTTTGCATGCATGCTAGACACATGTCGAATAAAAAGGGTGTTAAGGGAATTTAAGTAAATTTTCTTTTGGTGTTATAAACAAAGAAAAACAAAAAGAATGAAAACCAGGCGGGATGAGCTAAATTCCCCCTTTCTTCTACTCCCCTTACATTCTCTCTGCGACTGAAAATAGAAAGGATGTATCTGTTTGATCTGATATGATGCATGTGTGATTTCAAATTCAAATCTTCCTGTCTTAAATCGATGATAAATAAAAATTTAGGTTTCGTATTAAAAGGGGGATTAGTTTTGAAAAAAAAAGATTTTGTTAGTGTAGCTCATTACTCTTCATTCTTTATTCTGCTTCTAAGCACTAGCATCTGCTTCTAAGAATTAAGGGGTTCAGAGTTGAGAAAATCATAGTGTTGCTACTATTGTTGAGCTATTTTTGGATAAAAACGTGGGATTTCACAAATGGAATTAGTATTTTGTAACACTTTTGGTGTTTTTATAATTCAACTACTTTAGCAAATTGAAGAAATAGGTAGTTGGAAATAAGGGTGAATGCATGTTGTATCAAATCAATTTGTGAATCCATTCAAATGTTAGTATTCTTGTAGTGAAAATGAATATGAGCATGAGGTTAGTATGATCTTCTTCCTACCTTGTGTTTTTGCAAAAATGTGAAATGGGTTTGTGTTATAGATTAATTTCGTCTAATGCATGCCTTAATTTCAAGTTCAAATCTACTTGACAAGATAGAATTAATCTAGGGCTCATAACTAGAAATTTGGGATTTTTATCCAAACTCATATTTTGTTGCAATTGATGAAATTGGATTTTAGTATACATCATGAATTCATGTTTCCCCTAAAATTGAAATTGTTTATGGTGGTACTAATTCCTTTCATAATGATTCATGGTTTTGCATATGTTGGTTTGTGTTTTAAATATGTGTCTTGCTCTTATGTATATGTGCAGTTAGTTAAGAATTGAATAAATTCTCAATTGACATTTTTGATTTTTTCATGGAGAT
Source organism: Papaver californicum (assembly GCA_023531435.1). Classification (NCBI taxonomy): domain Eukaryota; kingdom Viridiplantae; phylum Streptophyta; class Magnoliopsida; order Ranunculales; family Papaveraceae; genus Papaver; species Papaver californicum. Next base: position 5,173,259 of record JAJJMC010027464.1, on the reverse strand, counting down.
AACATGTTTATGGAATGTCTGAACCAACTTTCATACTGACTGCACTGACAACGTTTTTGGAGGCTAGTTTCAGTATGTATTGGTGGGGTTTTAGCTAATGGCTTCTTCACAGGAAATGATTGCCGTGGTGTCTTCTATAGCTTGTCAAAAGGGCATGGTGCTTGGACTCGTAGTTTAGAAGTTACAACTTAAAACGTACATGTAGTCGCAGCTGATTTTCTGAAGGAAACGCCTAACACGGTTTTGTCTTGTGATTTTGAACCATTTACACTTTGAATTAGGTTTGAGTTTCTTCTAAAAAATTGTAGAGGGTTGCAAGAGCTTTCGTAAAAGGTATATCATTCTTGATTTAGTTCATTAATTTAGGAGTTATCGCACTGCAAAGACAGCATGTTGGTGCTGAATTTCTGGAAATAAAACGGCTGTTTGGATTTTTCTCATGGTATGTTCCTACGTTTTTGAACAACTTATAACATGAATTAGCTCGGGACTTCAACTAAAAATTTGTAGATATTTGTGAGATCTTTCATAATGGTAACATGTTCTTGAGTTGGTTTTATAGTTGAGAAGTTACTGCATTGTAAACATAACATGTTAGTGCTGAAATTTCAGAGAATTCCTTAACATAGTATGTCGGAAATGCCGAATTGAACTACAAACTTAGCTTCTATGAATTAATTCTATCATTGTTGTTGAGGCTCCGGGAAATGCTTACTATATTTGTGTTTGATACCAAGTTTAAGAAAAACTATATGCAAATCTCAATGGGGGTTTTCTACTTATTAAGGCTTCAGTGATCCTTTGGTGTAACTTGACATTATGACTAGGTTGGGTATAAAATTAAGTATAATAAATATGTGCAATTGGGGGATTTCATTTGTTTGATTTTTAGTGGTGGTGGTAATGTTGGTGAGTTTTTGCTGGTAGTGATGGTGGTGAGTAGTGGCGGCGGTCCGAACAGGACCAAATATCATCCACCACCACCATTCTTGTTTAGCTTGGTAATATGATTTTTTGTTTTGATCCCGATTGAGATACCCTAGCTTATAAATTCAGTCATTTTACTAATGGGATTTATGTCATATTCTACGTATTAACTAGCATTTGTTGCTGTTATGTTTGGAATGTGGTTCCGAGTACTGATTGTATTAGTTGTGGATAATTAATGGTTTGACATAAACTTTATGGATTTGTTCCCACTAAATGGTTATCAAATATTTTATTTTTTTTCCATTAGCTCACAGAGTTGCCTCTCTGGCAAGACTGCGGTTGTTTCTTTTAAACTTGTGATGTTGGTTTAAATTTTGATTTCAAAATATCAAATAAGCTTCAGATTCTCTTGTATTACTTGTACATGTTGTCATGCCCCCTCGCTCTCAATATTTTTACTTATTATGCTACTAGATTTTAAATGTTGGATTTAGACCGAAATATTATTGAGTCTAAAGTTAGATGCTATTTCATTTAGTTGCTTCTTAATAGCATAAAACTGTCTTGAATTCATATATCTCCTTTGTACTAACATTTTACTAGGCGAGGGAAAGGGTGCTTGTTATTTTTGGGCCTGCTGATATATTCTTTCCGTTGAAGAAAAAAAGAGGTCGTGGGATGAAATATCAAAATGATAAGACGTCAATAGTTCTGCCTATAGTGTTTTGGTTCCGTCGTAAATCACCAATATTTCCTTGTCTGTTAATTAATTGCCCTATTGACTTATTGTTTGTGCTCCATTATATTCTTTTATAGTTATGCACTATAATCATTATGTCAGTTGATTGCATATTTCTTACTGTTATATGGCTAGCTTGTTTTTATGATAGCAATACATTTATTTCCTTATAATTACATGAACCTAATACAATTTGGAGAATATATTATAGATTGGATTCGTTAGAACTGTAGTACTTCATGGTTTATGAGCTTTGTATGAATTCAGTTGTTGTTATATAACCCCTATTCCAGAACTAACTGCTAACTTGAATGTGATCACTTTTTGGGTGCAAAAGTAATTTGTTAATTTTTTTTATCCCAGGGTATTTTGTGGAATAAATATTATTGGCATGTGTTTGATCAGCAATTTCACTATTGTTCATAGGTTTGATTATAGTAGTAAATGTTGGATTTGAATACCTTGATTTTTGAATGGTTTTGCGGTAAGTTGGAGATAGTTGTTGCTGCGCAATTCATATTATCGCTCATAAGGGATGATTGCTATCTAGGCAGTTCACATCATCTATAAGAGATAATTGCTACGATTATTTGTAGTTCATACTATCTAAACAAAGAATGACAAACTATAGTCGTGCTTGATCTCTTCGAGCTACAGAGAGAGTACGTAGGTATCCGTTTTGCGGTTCAGCACAACTGTGCAAGGTTGTTTATATCTTCGGAACAGAGTTGGTTACTGCTTGGAAGTTCATACCATTGATTCAGAGATGATTGCAACCTTCGCAGTATATATATCGTTTGTAAGAGGTAGTTGCAGTACGGCCGTTCATACTACCTAGTGAAGAGATGATTGATGTTTTTAAGTTCATATCATCTGATATAAATGTGAGATAGAGATGATTGTCGCCTCTTCAAGGTGATTCATACCATCTAATAACTGTACAACCCGTAAGACAAGAGATGATTATTACCATTCGAGGTAATTCATATCATCTGTCCCGGCACGTAAATTAAGCAATGGTTATTATCGTACGAGGTAACTCATATCATCTGAAAGGAATAGTTGTTGTTTATGATAACAGTTCATACCATTAATTTGGAAAGGATTACTTACTCTTTTGAGTAGTTCATATCATTTGAGAAAGATGGTCTGTTGGACTTGACCTAGTTATGTGATTTGTCAGGCCCACTGGGGCTCCCACATACGGGTGGCTACCCGGAAGACCGTTAGTTGTAACGATGGCTGATATCCGACTACCCTGACATTGGCACTAGCCATTCCTCACCCGTATGATAGGGTGTGTGTTGTCAGGCCTTAATTGGCTCCCACCTATAGGTAGGCAACCCGGAACACCGTTAGCTGTAACGATGGATGGTATTCGACTACTCTGGCAGGAGATATTATATCTTCACAATGAAACGATGAGAATCATATGTAGGATTCGATGACTCTTGAAATATAAAAGTTCTGTTTGCATGCTTATAAAGCAATTTGGGATAAATCGATGAACATTTGTTTGGGAAAATCGAATTGGTCCAAAAAGTTTGAAAGGCCGGTTTCTTCAAGTGGTGTGTCGGGAAGTTGGAGCTGGCCAAATGGGCCGAAACCCGACCCATTAAAAAAGAAAAATTCCCGGTCCGTCACAGCAACCCTAAAAAAAAGGCCCTAGTCTTGGACTATTTAATCCATTGTTAATTTCTCAACACCACCTATTTTTTCTCTTGTTCTACACGTGTCATAACTTAGTAAATATAATGAGGGCATCTAATGCTCTTAACAACCAGTTTTCAAAAGCTGGGTGCCAATAACAGAAAATAGAAAATTGCTTTGGTAATTTGATAATTTCTTCTTTCCGGTTTCCACTCTCCTTTTCCCTATTGCACATTTATTACCGCCATTTTCATGTCTTTCTTCCGCAGCAACCACCATCTCTACCATTTTAATGTTAATATATTACTCATCTCTACCATTTTAACGTTAATACCTTATCCTCTTTTCTCTCACCCTCGCCACCATAGTTATGGTAATCTATTATTTTTTATTTTAACTGAAATTTATAATTCTTATAATAATCATACGATGTTTTGATTGTGTAATATTACTCTCTTTCTCTTTTCATGAAGGACCACCACCAACACGGCTATCATATTCTTAGCATCTTAAGACATCGTCATTGATTCACCATCACCACAACCAACACGGCTATCATATTCTTAGCATCTTAAGACATCGTCATTGATTCACCATCACTAACACAACCATCTCTTTCTTACTGTCTGATTCTGAAGAAATTATAAAGATAAATGAATTTTATACTTAATTATAAAATTACCCTTTATTTCATATCATAATTGGTAAAAATGGCTTTTCAAAAAATATTTGCAGTGGCTATGACAAAGTTTCTCTTATTGGTATTAACAACTACTCTAGGAGGAATGTTTTTATGTGGTGCTAACGATTTAATAACTATCTTTGTATCTCCATAATGTTTCATTTTATGCTCCTACCTATTATCTGGATATACCAAGAGAGGTGTACGGTCTAATTAGAGAATATACAATTTGCAGCTTCACTTTACTGTAGTTGGCAGAGTTTCTTTTATATTCCCTTCTTCCCATAAAAAAGGGGTGTTTTAGGACTTGCATAATTCTTAAGGAAAATAAGAGAGGATATTCTTGTTTTTTTCTTTCATATCTACCATTATATGTTGAAATTTCGAATTAGCATATCACACTACATACGGGTATTTGTATATGTTACAACATTAGAAATCTTTTTAAAAGACCTAAGCAACGAATATAAACACAACTATCATATTCTTTATATTTCTTGGAGAAATTTTTAACAACTTTACTTATTAGTTAGGATATATTTGGAAAAATAGCATATAAAATTGAAAACACCAACTTTTTGTAGGACAAAATAAAAAGGAAAACATCCACTTTTTATGGGACGGAGGGAGTATAGTAAAAAATAGATGGTCATTCGGTTTTGTCATACATTGGTTGTTTTTTTATATATTTAACAATCTAATGATATTCCTAGTTTGTTGTTATTGTTGTTGTTGTTGTTGTTGTTTTTGATGAACAATCCGATCACATTTCATTCAATCCAAAAAGGTGATTACATGATTGTTTACAAGAAAAAATAAATCAAAACCCAAATAAAAAAAAAGATACTAATTATATGTAAACCTCAAAGAAAAATTAAGAGAAATATACCACAAAGGTACCCAATTTTGGTATGAGAAGTAAAGAGAAAAGATGATATAATCTGGAATCATATTCAACCATTTTGAATGTTTATCTTCTTCAATAAGAGATTCTCCAAAAAGAAAGGAGTGCTTAGCCCTTGATCTTGTATATATGAACAAAAAAACCCGAATGCCATAAATCCCTTTTGTTGAAGATGAACTCAAAGTGATGCTGTGTAATAGCGTTGATGTTTTTGAATATAGAATAACAAGTCATAAACCAACCATAAAAGATTAAACAAATTACAATTGAAGTGAAAAAAAATCGTTCCTAAAGAGAAGAAATAATCGCTCTAAAAGCGAAACTAAAATCTCCTAATAGTGAAGAAATGTGTCAAAAGACACCAAAATGACAAAACAACATCTTATTCAATTAGATACTCTACTAAAATTCAAGAAAAACAAAAATTCTTGCTCAGATTTGGTCTGTTTCCTGAGTAAAGTAATGTTGACGGCTATTAGAACATCTTCAACATAAGGTGTAAAAAATCTTACGTGAAAGTCTAATTGAGGAATTTATTTAGAAGGGTTTACACGTGTAGTAAATATAGGACCCCATAGCTAATAAACTATCTTCAATAATATAAGTATATAACCATTAGAATATCTTATGTGATAAAATCTAAACCTTTTGATTTTGCTTTAAATAATTATTAAAAATAATAATAATAAAATATGACATGGAGGATCTACCATTGGAGAAGAATTTATCTTAAATGAGGGTCTGAAATCCAATGTGTCATGAAAAAATAAAATTTTCACCTTCTATTGGAGATGCTCTGAGGGTTTCAAGGTTTATAAAGAGAGAGAAAGAGAATAAATTTACTGATATTCCTAGTTTATATGCCTTTTCAATCACGTGACAGTCTAATTTGAATAATAACTATCTCAATAACAAAATAATTTAACTAAGGGTTAATTGACGTTTGGTATTTGTGTTTTATCTAATATTAGTGTTTGGTTTAACTTTTGTCCAAATTAGGTTTTAGTACTTGGACTTGACGTTGACTAGGTTAAGTCTAAAATTATGTTTAATCATTATTTAATAAATCAAATAAAATGTAATTACATAACGCCGTTAACGACGCCGTTAGTAATCTTAGAGAAAAAACCCAGTTCATCGTGTTCTTCCCCAAATTGAAACTTCGATTAACTGCTTCCATTTTTTTCGTCGTTAAATGCCTCATTTCAACACCTCTGTCAGATATTGTTTATATCTACTAACACCACACTACCAAGACCACCACCATTTGATATTGTTCATCATCATCCATAAAACCTACAATGATTGATCTAAATTAGGAAAACTTAGATAAACCATCTAATTGCAATTAACTATTGCAATTCAATACAATTTGGGGAAATTAAACGAAACCCTACAAAAATTTATTCATAAACTACAACTGTTGATCAAAGATTCAACAGAAACCCAATATGGGGAAATTGAGTGAAACCCTAAAACAATCACACCGAAAAATAAATTAATAGATTATCATTAACAGTTAATCGTCAAGATTCAGTACTTGACCGAGATTCAACACTCTCTGTTATATATTTTCAACTGAGAGATACCTTTGTTAGTTATTCTCGTTTTAACTACTGGAAGAGGTTCATCATCAATATCAATTCTCTTACAGTCATTCGCCTCAATAACAATCAAAACCCATGTTTCTTAAATCTTAATCACAAGTAGTGAATTTATTGATTAGTGGTGATAAAATAAAGACGCAGACGAAGTTGTTGTTGTTGGTGATGTTTCTTCTATTTTTACATCTCCTTGGTTGCTGCAAAATAAAATAATCTTGTTGAAGGTTCAGTCGCTGTAAAAGATTTAATAAGAAAGACGAAGAAACTTAAGGATATAAAATGCCATTGTTACTAAAGTTGGAGTTAAATTAGTATTTACATTATTTGATTGTCAAAGTGTTAAACACATCATCCGTCTGTGGAGTCAACACGGGTCAACGTGAAGTCCAAGTACTAACCACTAAGTTGGACAAATATTATACCAAACACTGCTTTTGGACAAAACCTAAGTACCAAACGTCAACTAACCCTTTAACTGATACCAAATTTGAATTATAGTGTATGATTTATATCCATCCAGGCCCTCCTAAGACACACTAGAGCTATACACATACCTACTAGCTATTGGTGGCCCATCTTGTTATTCAAGATCAATTCAATTCAAACCTTTTTTTCTAATTGATTTTGCCGAATTTATATTACAAATATATTAGTTTTTCTCTTCTTGTCTCAAAAAGATATAAAAATTAGGGAGATGTATAATAAAGATGTCCAAGTGAGATATGCATTTTCTTTATCGATAAAATTTTTGTTGCTAATGAGTTTTGAACTCAGGTCATTGGTATCATCACTCAATAACTTTATCACTATACTACAATGACATCGGCAAATGAGACATGTTCTCAATTTAGTTTTTACTTTTTTAGTCCTTATGATGAAAAATTAAATTGTTTATGGCGTGTGTTTAAAGTCAATGGCACACTAGGGCAGTGTGACAGCCTAGGCATTGGACTTTAGAAGTACTGCAACATCCAATTTCATTTTTTATCACAAGGGTTATGTTTCACTTCAATATTCAACAAAGCTCTGTAAACGACTTTTATTGAATGCAAATTCTTAGTGAACCGTCTAAAACTTTCGTAACTTTCCCAAAACCGTCTTTCATTACACTGCCATATTTTTTTTCAATAAATTGGTTATAAAACCCTCAAAAACAATTTTATGGGTTAAGAAGACAAGTAAAGTAATATACTTTTTTAATATCCAAGAATCTTGTAAATACTTTTCTAATATCCAAATTGGATATTTCACCCAAGTTGATTTAACTGATTTTTACATTAATAGATTAAAATACCCTTGTTTGAGAAAGTTAGGGCTTTCGATCTAATTTTCTATCAGTAATTTTAAAAGACAATCCAATATCAATATGGTTAGACGTCAACAGTGATGATAATGACGACGACGAAGATTACGAAAACGATCATCAAGATACTGGCAAAATTGTAGGATTTTGGATTCCTTTTCACTATATTTAGCAAAAGGAAGATGTTTAGACAAAGATTAAGTTTATGTGATATTTGATCTTCTTACGACTTAGTTTTGTTTCTTATTTTTTTTCCTTTTCTGTCAATGATTTTAGTTTGATTGAATTGATCATGGAACATAAAACCTTAACTAGTTAATTGAATTTACGGGACAAATTGTTTGGTCGACCTGTTTTTTTCCTTTAATCTTTGTATTCTTGTTTTTAATCGATAATCAAGAGAACTTTCTTGTGGGTATTAGTGTACGACATTACTATTATATACTGTATTATATTGTTTTTGGAGTAATCATTTGATACATGGTTAAAACACTAATTGATTTGGAAGAATTGAAGATTTATAAAAATTCAATGGGATCTTCTAGTTTATGGTGTTTGTGTGGACACGATAAAATGGTGATAGATTTTGGTGGTGAATGTATGAGAGCTTTATTTGAAGATTATAAGTTTCTTACTTTTCTCATAATATCATATAACAAGTCTTGATTTTTTATTAGGATGAATCTAGGGTTAAACCTTTTTCTAGTTGGTCAAGCCATGGGAAGATAATTGATTAGCTTGATAGTTTACTTGATATGTATTTAAATCATAGAGTATATTATTAGTGGTATAAACCTGAATGAAATCATGTATGTTACAGATTAATTCGAGATGAAACCAGTTTCATCTTAGATTAAATCATGCACATTCTGACAACAAACAAATATTTTCATCGGGATGTTTTTGGTTTCATCCTGCATATTTAGACAAATAAAAATGTTTTTCTTATGATGTATCTGGTTTCATCCTGCATATTTAGATATTATTTATTTTTATGTTGAAGGTGATGGTGGTGATTGTTATATTTTGTTACATGGTGATAGTAATATACTATTTGTTGTTGTTGAAATTGTTGGTAGTGATGGTGGTTGTGCTAGATCTTTAATTTTTTATATGGAATGAGTGTTTTATCTATTTTTTGAAGAATTTTTCTAGCTATATTTCGAATAATTTTTCTTATTTTAGTTTAACCCAGGATGCAACCAGTTTTATCCTAGCTATTTTTCGAATAATTTTTCTATCTTATTTTAAGTCAGGATGCAACCAGTTTCATCATAGCTATTTTTTAAAGAAATTTTTTTCTTCTTAGTTTAAGTCAGGATATATCCAGTTTCATACTAGATATTTTTCGAATATTTTTTTTTATCTAAGTTTATGCAGGATGCAACCAGTTTCATGTTAGCTATTTTTTTCGGAAAAAAAAACTTTCGAATTTACTATAACAATGAATCTGGTTTTGTAGATAAAACCCTTTCAAAATATATAAGTTTTATTAAAATTGGATATATATTTTGGAAGTTATGAATTTTTTTATGGTTTGTTTTTAAATAGGAGAGAGAAAGGATGAAAGGAAGAAAAAAAATATAAAGATGAGGGATGTAAATGTCTAGGTATTTTAGTGTGCATTTCACCCATCTATAATTTTTACATGTCCATTAGAACCATGTTTTAGGGATACTTCGACAATAGACCCGTTTTTCTTTGGTGTATCCTATGACTTTTGCTTAGGATCTACCATTCCCCAAAATAGTTTATTATTTCTCTTTATAGAGCACATGGCTTTTGGTAGAGGTGTCGACGAGTTGGTTCCACTATGTACCACCGACACCTGAACTGTATATAAAAGTCGGCTTCGGTTCGTGACGGTTGTTGGTCCGGTTCCATTAGTTGGTGAACCGGAATCAGACCTGGTAAAAATTTGGGTACCCATAAAGTTCAGATACCTGTTGGATATTTAAAAATAAACATACATAAATTCTTCATAAAAACTTTTATCTATTAATGTTGGCAGGTCTTTTTGTATGTGTTGTCCGGAAAAAGAAGGACTCAATGATTATTCGTTCAATAATTATTCGTTCGCCGGAACCAGAAGTTCTAATTAGTGGTATTCCTTTAAAATTTCCTTTCTTAGAGATTTTATATAAAAATAAAAATAAATGGGAAATGAGAAAAATTCAAAATCAAAATTAGACAACCCTTTAAATCTGGTTTAAAATTACCAAAATATATACAATAATCCGGGAATTTATTGTCGGGTGGATAGAACCATTTGAAACCGGTAATCTAAAGACTCTTAAATGGTTCTACCCATTGGGTATCAAATTTTCTAATGAGTACAGTTTTAGGAACCGAAACCAAATTAACTAGTTTCTACCAAAAAAATTATCTCATAATGCGTTATGCAGCCATTTTCTCGGATGCATAACAGGTTATGTAACTATTTTTGTAGTTGCATAATAGATATGCAACCATTTTTTTCCTTCAAAACTAACAAAAAATTATTTGTATAATACGTTATGCATCCATTTTCTCAACTGCATAACAGGTTATGCATACATTTTTATAGTTGCATGACAGATTATGTAGCATTATAGAAAAATAAACTCACAAAAAAAATTATATTACAAAAAATGATAAGTCTTACAATTATAATATCAAAAATACAATTACTTGCAACTGAAATTAAAAGCATATAAAAAAACAGTGGATTGTTTGGAATATTGCAATACTATATTAAAAATGGAAAGATAATATATTTTTAGTTTTTTGTTACACACCTTTTTTATCAATACCGCAAAACATATAATAAATATATTCCAGTTAATAGGAGAAAGATTATGATGTCAATATATTTTCCCAGTACAAGCAGTTCACAAACGCCAAGAACCCAAGAACCGCAAGTAACCAATAGAAATGAACGAACCACCCTATATTGTGAAAAATATAGCAGCCCCCAAATATCATAATAGATGACTACTGGGAGGACATGATACTGTACTTGTAAGTGATGCATGCATTGAACAAATCCTGAGTGAAATGATAACTTAATTTAGTTTCGGGCACATGCATGTCGAGCTGAGACAAGCTTGAAATTGGTCCCATTTGTAAGAAACCTGGATTTCTCGACGTAACTATCTGGAGTAATCATCGATACGATATTCAAATATTTTAATTTTATTTCATTATATATATACACATCAAATACAATATGTAAACAGAAGACAGAAAGTTGACTACCTGACTGATGCAAAACGCATACCTTCTTCAAAGGACGGTTTCCACTTCAAGGTGTAACTAACCGTGGTCTCTTATTCCTAGACTGAAGAGTAGTGACTGATGCAATGATAGGAACAAAGTTTTCTGGGAACCACAACTGCAAGAGGCGAACTAAACACTTAATTACTCGGTAAAATATTGTAATTAAACGAAAGATGATTTCAGATACCTGTGTCAAGATGATGATCGAGTCCCGCTTCAATCAGGAGGTAATCCTCAAATTCGGCTGAGCTGCTAACTTATTTTCAGAAGGTTCACCGCGAACATCAGAAGGACTACTCAACATGAAGTTCTTGAGAAGATAAGTTGTGCATTCCAAAAACCAGCATATTCATTAGTAACACATCCTTTTCTATTAGCCTGGAGAAAAGGAATGCTTCGACCAGTAATACTGTGAGCACCCTCAGAACGTTGAAGCACATCTATAGAAGGTGTCGCAGTGTGGTAGTGAGGAATGGATTGGTCAAATCCTATTTGACGACATGCCCTATCAATATTATAACTCTGAATGATGCAGCTATCAAAACAGACTGCGAGAATATGCCCTAGGATACAACTATTCATGAAAGTGGCCTCACCAAAAGTAGCAATATTACTCTCTCCACTTGGGCCAGAGCATAGGAAAATATCATACCTCAGCAAAAGTCCCCGATGGAATCACATGAGGAAGCTTCGAACCCCAAAGTCTGAAATTCACTTTTTTCTCGTTGTCCATTAAATTGATAAGACTAACAAAGGAAGGTTTCTTCTTACTCTAACGAAGTATTCTAGCATACTCCATCCCTTTACTCGAATAAGAAGGTCGAGGCTTTAGTGCATACTCAGGAAAATGTTCCCAAAGCCAAGCTTGCATAAACATAACATGGATAAAAGATTCTACCTTGGCATGACCATTGGAAATTTTTATGTCACGAATGAAAATATCCAAATGAGTGTGTAAAGTACATAGGAACAAATTACCAAGAGGAAGAGTCTTTCCACAGCAAGCGCAACAGCAAGCGGAACAAGCTGAGCCTTCAATTGACCTCCAGAGAATCTTCGAATACGTCTCTAGAAAGCCAAAGCACAAAGAACGCATCAATGCAGAGAGGATGATCAGCAGCGAGACCGTTGGCACTTGTGCTACTGTTCCACTTGTAGTCATCCCAATCTGTATAATTCTTGCTATTACAACAACGAGACTTATGCAACTCTTCCATTTTCCGAATAAGACGAACACCATATTTCTTCTCTTGCTCGGACCATTCGAGGGGAATGCTACCAACGACTGGCAGTTGCATCAAGACTGCCACATCCTCCAAAGTGAATGTTAACTCACTCCAAGCGCATCCTGTTGAATGGGTTGGAATGCACCAACGAGAGAAAAATTCAAGCAGACTCTTTGTGTCCTTATTAATTTTCAAATTCTTAGACACTTGCATGGCATGGAATATCTTAGCATTTTCTAAAACCATCTTTACCTGAGGATTCTTTAGCATGACTTTAGTCCATCCTGTCAATTTAGACAAAGGATTTTGGGATGCCTTAAAGTCAACAAACGACTGCAAACAGCACCTGACAAGAGCATGTGGATAAATGCTTTGAGGTTGAGGAGCACTATTGATGTTCGGAATAAAATACCAACATAATCAGGGTCAACATCCTCTTCGACAACACCATCAAAGAACTTATCATATATACTAGCACATCATCTAGAGACACAATATAAGAATTTTCGCTTTCGTCACGACTAAAAGCAGTGGCAGCATTATCTTCATGATTATTAGACATCTGCAAATGGGTTCAAATAATATCTATGTCAACAATTAGACATCCATGCACGAGGTTTGGTTCTATTTTACATATATATATATATATAGTACTGATATGCAAATACATGCTTATATATATATATATATATATATATATATATATATATATATATATATATGTAAAACCAACAACAAGGAAAATTGCTATAAATCCTAGAATACCTGGTTGAAGCTTAATAACGTTGCAAAGAAGTCAATGAAGTTAATCAGAATCAACAACCTTGGAATTGGGGTTTACTTGCGAGATGTCGTCAAGAGAAAGTAATTATCAAGTCAATAACATACTTACCTAATGCAATTAAGCAAGCAATGGTAATCAAATCAGTGAGTTAATACTCATGTTAAAAGAGGGGAAGAGATATGTGAGTAGTTACTCACGTAAAAAAAATGGTCGGTGCCAGAAAAACAGCCGGAAGATTGGCCAGCGTTGACTGGCCGGTGACGCCGCCTGCGGGAAGAATTGGTGCTTTTCGGGAAGATGGAGGGAGAGAAAGGGATCGACGGTGAAGGAAGACAAAATCAAAAATAATAATAATAAGGGTTTATTCCCTTTTATAGTAATTGGTTTCCAAATCTAGGTCAAGCAAAGATTTCCTCTTTGAAGCCATGGTCCCGCGCCGCAGATGGGTCAATTTTAGTTTTTCCATAACACAAATCAGACACGCTTCACTAGATTATGCTTCCCATACGATGCTCTATCATCCTAGATGCACTACTACATCAAATATTGCTCCTCCAGCGACTGTTCGACATCAGAACATTATCAAATCAGAATTCCTAGTAATATCCGACAACTAAGCTTATTGATTTATTTCCCTTATATCAGTAAAAGAAAAAAAATCAAAATCTAGTGCTTACCACGAAACATTACTATCTCGTGCTAAGCAGGGGACTTAATGTTGATGGTGAGTTTTTGACAAAGGAGAAAATTGTAACATCGTTTTTTCCTTCTGCAAGAAAATTGAGAAGAGACATTCAACTCCTGGCTAAAATAGCCCTGAAGCTCTGTCAACGCTTTTGCCTAGATGCATAGGCATAAAATAAATATATAAATTTTTGATCAAGCATCAGAATTGTGAATACTACTCATATCCTACATTCTGCAAGAAAATCGAGAAGGGATATTCAGCTCCTGGCTAAATGAGCCCTGTAGATCTTTTGCATATATATGCACCATAGAAATTTCAGAGCTATACTCAACTAAATCCTTGTTATTTCATTGCATCCATGCAAACTATTTGTATTAACCAGAATATACTGATTATACAAAATCAAACATTCAGAATATAGGTTATGCCATATCTCAACAAAAACGGTAATTAGATGCATACCATCTAATTGCAGAGTCGCATCAAGCATTATTTCAAGTTGTAAACTTCCACGACTGAATCTCTTGAATATGTTCTGTATGCACTGCACATAAGTTAAGCATAAATGCTAACAATTAAATCTCATAAGACTGAGAATCTATAAATACACCATAGTTATCTACGACATTAGAAAATGCAAATGTTAATGGTATATATGCAATAACCCTGGCACCAGCAAGTACAGTCCTAGCAAGCCCTAACTATGCTCTCAGCACGAATGTGTCAATCCAAAATGCCCATACGCCAACAAGGACCAGCAGCAGCGCTAGCGCTACTTTCCCCTGCCGCTGCCGCGCCTGTTGCTGTCGTGCTACCGCGCCATTCCTCTTCGTCCGCTTGTGCTAGCGTTATTCTTCGTTGCAAGCGTCATTACCTAAGCCATTACCACGATAAGTTGGCATAAAATTTACTAGTAGCATTATTTTACAACAAGGATCACGGCTTTGAAGCCATTACTCTACTAACTCCTACGAGACATCGAATGATATTACATGGGGTTTTGGTCTGGTAGTTATAGCAACATGCGGCGTGGTAACACCCCATGATATGAAAGTTACAAAGTAGTGGTGACGGTTAGGGAAGTTAAAGAGATGGTGGAATAATGGTCTTCCAGAAAGTTCCCAAGACATAGTGGGCGGTTACACCATTATCCCCACATTCTCCAACTCTCCACTACCTCCACTATTTACAAGGAAAATGTGTATTCCTAAGATATTATAAATAGGCTATTTATCCCATTCAGAAAAGAAACAAGCTTATCATTCTATACAAGCTCTGTTATTCTCAATAGTTCAACACTTCTACACATAATTCATTACACACTCTTCCTTCAACTTTCTGCTTCCCTCCCCTAAGATCAACAAATCTTTTCTCTTTGTAACCAAAGCAAAACAAAAACAAGCACTTTCCTTGTTTGGATTCGTTTTGTATGATTTTGATCCTCGAACCTAAAGAAAGTACTTCTATAGTACATTTTTTTGCCTAAGAGTAATTTTTAGGTACAAACACCAGTCAACTTCAAAGCGGAGGAGGAGCTCGGACTCGAAAGTTGCGTCAACATCCGGAGGCACAACTGCAAAGCGCTCGCCAAGGGTAACTTATCTTTTACACATAATCGTATGGAAACATCCCGTTGTTAACAACTATGATGTGCTACTTATGATTAGAGTTCTTCGACAATTCCGGATCTCAAACCCTAGTCTAGATTTAGATATGAACACATGACCATTCAATTTTCAACTTGAACGAGCAAGTATTCAATCATACATGTCGATATAAACAGTAGAACATAAGCGATAAAAGAGATCATTAATATTAAAACTAACCAGCCAAATTGATTTACATGTTTATGACTTCCAACTACATCCCCAACCAATAACAAAATAACCTACTCATGGATTTACTAAAACCCATGGAAAATATACAAAGAAGAAGAATGGTTTCCCCCTAAGGGGAAAACCCTGGGTTTTTAATGTAGAAGATGTGATATGAGAGGTAGAAGATAATAGATTAATTAAAAGATATCTTGTTTGAGCCTTTGATATGTTCTTTTATAGCCTTCAATGCTTGACCCTTAAGTTTCCTCTCTTTCTAGGGTGCGGAATCCTTTCGGGAATGTACCCAATTTAAAAGTCAATTCTCCGTCCACATATGTCCCAGGTTCGGCTAAATTCATTGGATCACTTACCAGCAGAACATTCTCCTGTAGAATCTTCGAAAACATTGATTTTTATGCTTCAGGTTCGGTTGATTCGTGGTGAGCAATTATCAGCCGAACTTCTCTCTGTAGACTCAATTCTTCAAAGCTTGTTTTGCCCATAAATTTTTCATCCGAACTCGAAATGACCTCATTCTTTTTGCGTTGGCTTCGTATTTTTATTTCCTTAAGATATAGTGAAGGAATATTGGATTTGAAAGATTTCCAGTTGTTCATGATCTTCTTTTATTTGTAGCACCTTAGTCCTTGTTCATTTTGTGTTGTAATGAACTCCTTTCTTCTTCTTTGGTTGAATCCACTTCAAAAATCTTAAGGAACTCATAAAAAAATAAAATCAAAGCATAATAATATAAAAACTAACAAGAAATCAATGAGTTATAGTATCAAACTAATGCAAATAATACACCTATCAAATTCCCCCATACTTGCCTTTCGCTAGACCTCGAGAAAACTACATAACTAAACTAAACTAAACTAAACTAAACTAAAATACAATAACTCTATTTCGTCGAGGGCCCGATTACACTTAGCATGTACAACAAGCCTTTAAACCCCTAGGTGTCCCTGGTAGACAATTTATAGTCTTGTGAGGGTTTACAAGAGGTATACCGACAAAACCTAAATTCCAACTTCCAAATATTCTAAAGCACATGCATCCAAAGAGCTACAAAGACATAAAGTTTCTACACACTAACAATAAGAAGTTAGAAGCATAAAACATATTATTCTCATGCTAAACTCTTGAGTTAGGAGAAAACCACCATATGAAAGAATCCAGCCTCAAGATCGATCGAATGACTTCTGCCTCACCAATAGGATTTTATAAAATTGACACTTAAGAGACGCACTTTATGGTTTTCATGTGTGAAGGCAGGAGTGAAGATAAAAATCCCACACACGTTGAATAGTAGGAAGGAAAAGTAACCTTCCGAATTATATGAAGATGTTATCCCATAGAAATGTGGGACGAAAAAGAACCCTTTTCTTTTTTTCCTATGATGACCTATAATAAAGAAAATCAACCACTATGTAAGGATGGAAACGTTTACTTACCTTCTCACCCGATTCACAATAAGCACCACTCTCACAACATCCAATATAAATGTCTTCAGTCTTCGGTCTTCAACTATTGATGATGAACTCTTGAACTTCGTAGATTCTCGATAATTATAACTCTTTTTCTCAATTCCTTGTTGTTTGAAACTTCTTTATAGATTTATTCTTCCCCACGGCCTTATTGAATGAAAATAAAAGAAACATACACTAAAGCAATATAAAACATTTTTTTTAGTGATATGAAGATAAAATATAAACTGAAAAATAAAATGAACAATGAAACTACTATGGCCATGGGATAAGGACTTTACCACTTGATTCTTCAGAACTTGTATTGTCTCGATATCATAAACTTTGTTAACTTTCATCTTTTGATTTTTTTCACTCTTGTACATAAGTCTTCAACATATATATGTAATTCTGCTCATTGTATTGTCTCTTTACTTGAATATGAAATTTGCTCTTTCTTATACTGTTGCTTGTAAACCTTGAACGTTTTCAACTTTCCCTTCAAATTTTTGATGTTCCGCTTGTTGATGATAATGGTGTTTCTATGGACCTGTTATTTTCGAGAGAGAATGGTGCCAACTGTAAACAAGACTACAAGATAGAGTTAGCAATTCTAATGGAACCCTCGTGATTGATAGAATTAGCACTCAAGAGATCAAAAAGTAGCGCTGAAATGGTGCGAGGTTCGATAGCTCATCATTCTATCCGGAATTAACGCAGATGAACCACTCTAAACGGACAATTGAAGGTTTGGTGCCTCACTCATGGGTGTTGAATTATCAACTTCTCTAATACATTACTCTCTACCGGCAGTTTAAGCCTCTTTTTCTAATCTCTAGCCTCTCAACAACTAAGCAACCCGAATGTATTTCTCTAATACTTTTAAGTTCAGTTATTTCGGTAAGAACTATGTATGTAAACTTAGCTAGAAGTATAAAAGTGACTCTAAAATATCTAAAAATTGGAGGTTTCATAAAAATATGTACAAAAAGTTCAAAAATTTTACCTATAAGTAAAGACTAAAAACTCTACATGCTTAATCCTCCCACATACTTAAATTTTACATTGTCCTCAATATAAATTGACTCCTCAATGTAAAATCAAGATGGGAAATCAAATAATGATATGCAAACTAAAAAACTCAAAATAAAGAGAAATAAATACAAAAACCAATGGGTTGCCTCCCATTCAGGGTTTAGTTTAACGTCCTCAGCCTGATCTTCTGGTTATTGTCCGTACACCAACAATCTGAAAATCTAAGGATCCGCCCAGATAAATATCTGCAATTCTAATAATAGCTTCACACAAATGTTAGCATATGATAGTACTAGTGAAACCATTATCATAAAGAAGTTACCCCCACAATTAGTTCTTTCTATACGTGGAAGTGTATATAAAACATAGAATTCGGGAACCTTAATGGGTTCAACTTGGGTAACCTGCATAGTATTAGAATCAAGCATATCTAATGGAGGACATAATTTCAATCCTAAGTGAGGTATTTTCTTAAAAGTTGGGGTAACGAATCTTTGAGAAACTACTTCAATCAGGAGAGAATGATCACTAGAAATAGAATTATCAAAAGGATTAGACAAACCTTCCACTATCTCTTGTATTGAATTATTTACCTCATGTGTATCGTGGTCCTCTATAAAACTTTTCAACCAATCTTCATTCATCTCTGCCTCAACAAAATTCTTGGAATAAACATTATCATTATAATACTTGGAAAACTCAATTGGGTCTTCCATGATATTAATCAATTCGGCTTTATTCTCAAATATGGCGTACTCCTTTTCTTCTTCATCTTAATCCCAGAAAGATTATATTGTGCACCTTTTGGGGATGTCACGATGAATTGGTTCAAATGATGCATTTTCATACTCATCGTCACTACCATAACTAACATAAGGTTGGTCATCGATGAATTTAGTGCGTCTAATATCAATCTCATCCTTTTCAACACTCTTTACTTCATGATCATATATTGTTGCGGACTCAATTCTAGCTGCAAGGAATTTTCTTAGAACACTCATTGTATCATCCTCAAGCTCTACCTTTTGACTAGGTGCTTCATCATTAGTAAGATCAAGGCTTGAGTAAGCTACAATAGTGTCATCAAGTCATCAAATATCCCCAAAGGTTGGTCTTCTTCATAATCATCATCAATCAAATATTCATTACTATCCACAGGCATTTCAGAATAATTCTGCCTTTTAGACCAAATCTCTTCTTTATCTTTTTTCTTTTTAATATATTGATCGATTTCTCTTCTTATGTTGTTTACCCATGTTTGATGTTTTTGGAGTGATTCATTAACAACTTGATGATGTTTATCCATCATTGGATCAATTGGTCAAGACGTCCTTCAAAACCTGGATTCTCCACACATGGTTGCTCACTAAGTGGTTCCAATGTTGATGGATTGATCTTTAACTTAAGAAGAAACTGATCAAGTGTCTGTTCAAATCTATAAGATAAATGATTAGAAGTAAAATCATCATCCCATCCTAGTGGTTGTTCACCTACATACCCACCATAAGATTGTTGACATGTATGAAAGAACCAAAAAGAACCGTGGGATATTGATCATGACCAAAGGATTGGTTGTGACTGTACCCCATGGTTGGTTGGTTGGTAGCTATTAAAATATTGAGAACTAAAATCAAACTAATTACCATTATTATATACTTGATCTTTTGCACCATATATGTTATTTTCGTACGGAAACATGACGACACATAAAAAATAGGAAAACAAATCTAAAAAATCTAATAAATAAATAAAGTGATGTATACAACCTGTTTTCAGGATCCACCTCCCGCTTTTAACGGTTGACGAATTCTACCGACGATTTGTTTCCACCACGAAAACCTAAAACCTGAAAAACACTAAGAGAAAAACGTAAAATACAACTATAAAGAAATATCAAACAAAAACAATTGCTGTTGCTCCCCGACAGCGGCGTCAAAATTTGATGCGTGTTATTTGCGCACAAATTACTTCAGATACTTCCCACTAATACTAACAGGTGATATAGCGGTAGTTGATGATTTTGTGATAGTGGTAAGAAAGGGTTTGTTTCAGAACTATTTTGATTTTAGACTTAAGAATTAAAACTAAATTAGAAATGGCAAAGCTTAAATAAAAAATGGATTTCAAGATAATTCATTATATTCGCAAACCAAGGTAATTGGGAAACAAAGAAAAGTTGTTCATAAGGAAAACAATCTCTCACAGGAGGAGAATCATCTGGGGAATCAACAACAAACCTAGACAAGTGGTCTGCTGCTACATTTTCTGCACCCTTTTTGTCTCTAATTTATAGAGAGAATTCTTGTAACAAGAGGATCCATAGAATCAATCTAGGTTTAATATCCTTCTTGGAAAGAAGATACTTTAAAGCAGCATGATCAGTAAGAACTATGACCTTAGAACCTAAAAGATAGGATCTAAACTTGTCTAAGGCAAAAACAATGGCTAATAATTCATTCTCAGTGGTGGTGTAGTTCAGTTGGGCATCATTTAGAGTTTTGCTGGCGTAGTAAATCACATAAAGTAATTTGTTTTCTCGCTGACCTAACACGACACCAATAGCATAATCTGAAGTATCACACATGATCTCAAAGGGTAGGTTCCAGTTAGGTTCCTGGACTATGGGGGCGGTAGTGAGAAAAGTCTTAAGCTTTTCAAAAGCCTCTAAACAAGCATCATCAAAACAAACTTAACATATTTTGCAAGAAAATTGCAAATAGGTCTAGAAATCAAGCTAAAGTCCTTAATGAATCGACGATAAAAACCTACATGCCCTAAGAATGACCTAATATCTCTTACGATCTTGGGAACCTGTAAACTCTTAATAAGGTCAACTTTGGCTTTGTCTATCTTTATACCCTTAAAGGACGCAATATGCCCTAGAAAAATTCCTGATATAACAGTAAAATGACATTTCTCCCAATTAAGCACTAAGTTCTTTTCCTTACACCTATTCAACCCCAATGTCAAATGATGCAAGCACTCATCAAAAGATGAACCAAACATTGAAAAATCATCCATAAAGACCTCTAAAAACCGTTTTACCATGTCAGAAAATATGTCCATCATGCAACACTGAAAAAGTAGCGGGTGCATTACACAACCCGAAAGGCATGCGTCTATACGCAAAGGTACCAAAGGGACAAGTAAAAGTGGTTTTCTCTTGGTCTTCTGGGCAATAACAATCTGATTATAACCAGAATAGTCATCTAACAAGCAATAATGACTATGTCCTGATAACCGCTCTATCATATTGGGGTGGGTAATACCCGCACCTAACAACTTAAACACTTCGGTTTGAACTACTTCTTTCATATTGGGATTAAGTGACGTTCCCTAGATGGTACAGTGTCATCCTTGAAATGAATCTGATGCATACAAACAGTAGGACTTATACCCTTAATGTATGCTATGATCCACCCTAAGGCTTCCTTGTTTTCTTGAAGCACGGTCACTAGATCACTATCTAAGTCGGATGCTACAATCACAGGCAAAGTCTCAGATGGGCCTAAATACACATACTTCAGGGTATCTGGTAGTTGTTTAAGGTCCAAATTAGAAGGCTATTCTAAAGAAGGAATTAAGGTAGACTTAGTAACTGGTAGTGGTTCGAATTTAGGTCTCCATCCATTACTAGTGCCTATGAAAGGGGCTGAATCTAACAAAGCATTCACCCCAATAATCACGCTATCATCATCAAAATCAAACCCAAAGTGGGCTAGACATTTCTCTAATGGATCTTCTAACAAAGTGTTTGGTAATGACTCCTGAACTAATGTCCCTATCATGTTCACCTCTTCAATTTACATATCATTTAGCTCAGGGGGTTGCTTACTAATATCGAAAATATTCATCTCAATAGTCATATTACCAAAAGATAAATTCATAATACCATTTCGACAGTTTATGATCGCATTAGATGTAGCTAAAAATAGGCGACCTAAAATCACAGGTATCTGGTTCTCTGGGCCAGGGACGGGTTGGGTATCTAAGATAACAAAATCTACTGGATAAATAAACTTGTCGACCTCAATAAGAACATCCTCTATAACTCCACGAGGAATTTTCACCGACCTATCAACTAACTGGAGTGTTATCTGGGTAGCTTTTAACTCACCAAGTCCTAGATGGAGGTACACATGGTACGAAAGTAAGTTCACACTGCCTCCTAAGTCAAGTAACGCTTTCTCAACACGGTAGTTACCTATTGTGCAAGAAATGGTAGGGAACTTGGGTCTT
Source organism: Papaver californicum (assembly GCA_023531435.1). NCBI lineage: Eukaryota > Viridiplantae > Streptophyta > Magnoliopsida > Ranunculales > Papaveraceae > Papaver > Papaver californicum. Next base: position 5,150,934 of record JAJJMC010027464.1, on the reverse strand, counting down.
TGTACTTAGGAGTTGTATTGTTCTGGATAATTGAACTTATATGACTAGCTTAAAAGGCTTTCTTCTGTACACTAAGCTTTCGCTTTCGCGTACAAGGATCCTTAAGAAACTTGACATAAGTAGGAATCTGCTTGATTGCATCTAATAAAGGAACATTTATGTTGACTTGCTTCAAAATCTCCAATATATCATTAAAGTTGGATTCTTTCTTAGTTGGTACTAGCAGTTGTTGGAATGGGGCTCTGGGCACAAAATCGGATTTCTCTGGAACCGCATTAGACTCTTTAGGGACTCTATTAGTCTCTTCAGTTACTGGCTCAGAAGGGTGAACTACAGCATGTTCAATATCGGGCATGGTTACCTTATTGTCTACCACTCGACCACTCCTAAGGATTGTAAAAAAGTCGAGTAAATAGCTCTACGAACGAATGGATCAGAACACATAATTGAACTGTTTCTCTCATTTAGGATTATGATCTGTTTGACTAGGGAACCTTCCGTTCTCTCTCTCACTTAGAGTCTTAGCTATTTGGCTTACTTGAATTTCTAACTTAGCAAGAGTTTGGGCGCCAGTTTGAAAATTCTGCTTGGTTTCTTGTTCAAAACTAACCTGGCTCTTTGCTAACATAGAAAGAGATTCCTCTAATCCAATCATTCTGTTTTCAGAAGGGTTTTGAGAGTAAGTTGGCTCTAATGGGTTCATGGGATAACTAAACCCTGGTGGAACTTGAGGATTGCTAATCTGTCCTTGACTCTCACTTTTAGACCACGAAAAATTAGGTTGTTTTCTCCAACCGAGATTGTAGGTTTCCGAATATGGGCCAAACTTTTGACGGTTTTCAAACCTAGAGTTGTTATAAAGAGCATAGGCTTGCTCTTCACTAATCTGTCCTTCCCAAAACGAGTTATTGGGCCCTATTCCACAACAGAGATTTTAGAGGCTTTATTACTGTCATCGGGTTCAACAAAAGACTTATGTTTAGACTGACTCAATTCTAAAGCTTTTAACCGTCTAGATAGAGCCGCAAACTTAGTGTCTGACTCAAAACTTGTATCTACCATGTTGGTGCTGCTTCTATTGACTAAGAGTCTTTTAGGGGGTTCAACACAAGATTCCCACTGTTGGGATTTTTCAGCCACTTCTTCTAAAAAGGTGTAAAAAAGTTTGATCAGCAATTTTATTCTGGAACCTGCCAGCACATAAAGTCTCGACCATGGCTTTGGTCGAATAGTCTAAACCCTCATAAAGAATCTGGACTAGTTTTATTTTCTCGAACCCGTGGTGGGGATATTGAGACAAAAGATCATTGAATCTCTCTAAAAATCTATAAAGAGACTCTTCTTCTTGTTGTATACTGGCACTAATTTTCTGCCTAATGGATGCGGTTTTATGCTTAGGGTAAAACTTCTGAAATAAGGAAGTAGTAAGTTCACCCCACGTTTTTATTGACTCAGATGGTAAGTTATGCATACATGACTTGGCTTTATCTTTTAAGGAAAAGTAAACATCCTAAGTTTTAAGACTTCATCACTAAGGTCTTTAATCCTAATTGTTCCGCAAATTTCCTCAAAATCCCTCACATAAAAGTAAGGGTTTTCATCATTTTTCCCTAAAAATACAGGGACCATCTGAATAATACCAGGTTTCACTATCATAGATAACATAAGGTTGGTCATCGATGAATTTAGTGCGTCTAATCTCAATCTCATCCTTTTCAACACTCTTTACTTCATGATCATATATTGTTGCAGACTCAATTCTAGCTACAAGGAATTTTCTCAGAACACTCATTGCATCATCCTCAAGCTCTACCTTTTGAATAGGTGCTTGATCATTGGTAAGATCAAGGCTTGAGTAAGCTACACCAGTGTCATCAAATATCCCCAAAGATTGGTCTTATTCATAATCATCATCAATCAAATATCCATTACTATCCAAATGCATTTCAGAATAATTCTGGCATTTAGACCAAAACTCTTTTTTATCCCTTTCTTCTTTATATTGATCGATTATCTTCTTATGTTGTTTACCCCTGTTTGATGTTATTGAAGTGATTTATTAAAAACTTGATAATGTTCAGCCATCACTGGATCAATTGGTCAAGACTTTCTTCAAAACCTGGATTCTTTATACATGGTTGCTCACTAAGTGGTTCCAATGTTGATGGATTGATCTTTAACTTAAGAAGAAACTGACCAAGTGTCTGTTCAAATCTAGAAGATAAATGATTAGAAGTAAAACTATCATCCCATCCTAATGGTTGTTTACCTACATACCCACCATAAGATTGTTAGCATGTATGAGAATAACCAAAAGGAACCGTGGGATATTGATCATGACCAAAGGATTGGTTGTGACTGTACCCCATGGTTGGTTGGTAGCTATTAAAATATTGAGAACTAAAATCAAACTGATTACTATTACTATATACTTGATCTTTTGCACCATACATGTTATTTCCGTAAGGAAACATGACAACACACGAAAAATAGGAAAACAAATCTAAAAAATCTAATAAATAAATAAAAGTGATGTATACAACCTGTTTTCAGAATCCACCTCCCGCTTTTAACGGTTGGCGAATTCCACCAACGAGTTGTTTCCACCACGAAAACCTAAAACCTGAAAAAACACTAAGAGAAAAACGTAAAATATAAATAAAAAGAAATCTCACTCAAAAACAATTGCTGCTACTCCCCAGCAGCGGCGCCAAAATTTGATGCATGTCCTTTGCGCACAAATTGATTCAGATATTTTCCACTAATACTAACAGGTAATATAACGGTAGTTGGTGATTTTGTGATAGTGGTAAGAAAAGGTTTGTTTCAGAACTTGTGAAGATTTTTATTTTAGACTTGAGAATTAAAACTAAACTAGAAATAGCTAAACTTAAATGAAAAATTGATTTCAAGATTTTAAAACTAACCAAGACACTGGATTCCACTACTACACATGATTGAATGATGTTATAAATATTTCAAAACCCTTGTCACCTTTTAAGTCCTTTTATTTATGAATTCACTAACAATCAGGCATATTCTCAAATATTATTTGTACCCACTAAGCATATATTATCAACTGATTTTACAAAGTATAACCTATCAAATTGAATCACAAATAATTAAAAATTATGCAAACAATTTAAAAATGCAGAAGCAGTGATTAAGTGAATTATATAATTAAACTAGATAAAATAAATAATTACCCATCAATCATGCGTAAATAGCTTCTTCCATTTCCTTGGTTACGTGAGAATTAGCTCATCATGGTGAAAAACATCTCAGAATATTTATTCATGGCTCAAAAATTGCTTACAAAGATAAAATAGAGAGAAAATTATAAAACAATGAGTTTGCAACATTTATAGGCGTTACAGACTCACTGTTACAAAGAAAGTGTTTCGGAGATGAAGATAAACGTTGCAAAAATGACGATAAACGTTGCAAAGCTGAAAACAAATGTTGCGGTTGGGATGAAGAAACCGTGACAGAGTGGTTGAAGGAACTGTTGCCTTATCTTCTAATCTTCGTGTTCTTCAGCAGCAGAAAAATATTTTCTCTGCAACTCTTGATTTCTCGCTCTGCTTATCTCCCAAAACTATTGCTAACACCCGATAACCCCTTTATGTGACCCCCACAACCTATTTATACACCACAGGACTCCAAATCACGCCCAAATCTCTTCTTCAACGCAAATAGATCTCAACAAAGATATTATTCTCTCTCGGTGTAATAATTCTCGAACAAGTTGTTTGATTGTTTCCTTATCAGAGGTTGAGAATATGTTGTTGCTTATTCAACCCTTATCATGATATCTTACAGAAGATTTTGTTTAAAGCAAACCCGAGAACATATCATCTCTTTCTTCTTCTTTTTTTACACTAAATACGGGAATAATTCCCTTTTAATCCTCTTTCACGGGTATGCTTATAGCTGCCACACTCCAAACCGGTTGAGTCCACGTCTCAGATGATGTTAGCTACACGCCAACTTCCTAAAAATAAACCAAACTTCCGAGAATACATGCTTGCCTTGTTTTTGTCGAGATAACAAGAAATCTTCCCTTGTTTTACGTTTATAAACCGTATACCAATCTTGTATTGACCAAACTAGTTGATTCTAACTCAAATCCACAGAAAAGTCTCACAAAATCTTCACAGAATCGTTCGCAGCTGACAACAAACTTTCCCGCTAAAAATTTATTTTAAAAAGGAAGAAGAATGTGTACCCTTATCCATCTGTTGGATGCCTTTAGCAATTTCTTCGGGTGCCTTTTGTAATTTTTCGAGCCGATTTTTCCAAAAATGTTTATTTTCCAAAAACACCTACACATACATAAAAACACCATATTAGTACAAAATTGAGTTCTAATTCTATAAAAATTGGGAACAAATTAGACACATAAATGTGTCTATCAATAGTAAGGATCGTTCCCACGAGGAGCTGTGAATTGTTATTTGTTTTCAACTTCTTATGTAACCAAAAAAAGGGGGTTATTAAACTAAAGTAAAGAAAACTAATAAAGCAAAAATAAAATAAATAAAGATTGAGATTAAGGTGAGAAAATACTGATTAGGGGTTTCATCTTCCGTCACCAAACAAGCTCTTCAATCGATCAGAGATAACATCAAATCTTTATTAAATCAATAACCCTAAAACATCCTATCGCAGACTTACTCCGGCAAAACTCCTTGTATCATCAAAGGCGCAAGAGCCACTCTTTGAATCCTTCTCAATGAATAACCTGGCGCAAGAGCCGCTCAAGTTTAACCCAATGAAAGCAATGGTCTTTGTGAGTTGAAGTTATCCTAAGCAATCCGGCGCAAGAGCCACACATATTTAACTTAGGTTGTTTTTCTACACATAATCGCATGGCAACATCCCGTCGTTAACAACTATGTTGTCCTACTTATGATTGGAGTTCTTCGACAATTCCGGGTCTCAAACCCTAGTTTAGCTTTATATATGAACACTTGACCATTCAATTTGCAACTTGAACGAGCAAGTCTTCAATCATACATGGCGATATAAACAGTAGAACATTAGCGATAAAAGAGATCATTAATATTACCTCTAACCATCCAGATTGATTTACATGTTTAGGACTTCCAACTACATCCCCAACCAATAGCAAAATTACCTACTCATGGGTTTACTGAAACCCATGAAAAATATACAAGGAATAAGAATGGTTTCCCCCTAAGGGGAAAACCCTAAGTTTTTAATGTAGAAGATGTGATATGAGAGGTAGAAGATAAGAGATTAATTAAAAGATATCTTGTTTGAGCCTTTTGTATGTTCTTTTATAGCCTTCAATGCTTGGCCCTCAAGTTTCCTCTCTTTCTAGAGTTTGGAATCCTTCCGGGAACGTATATACTCAATTTAGAAGTCAATTCCGCGTCCACATATGTCCTAGGTTTGGCTTAATTCATTGGTTCACTTACCAGTGGAACATTCTCCTATAGACTCTTCGAAAATATTGATTTTTATGCTTCAGGTTTGGCTGATTCATGGTGAACAATTATCAACCGTACTTCTTTCTGTAGACTCAATTCTTCAAAGTTTGTTTTTCCAATAACTTCTTCATCCGAACTCGGAATGACCTTTTTTTTTTTTGCGTTGACTTCGTCTTTCAATTTATTTCAAGATAGAGTGAAGGAATATTGAATTTGAACGAGTTCCAGTTGTCCCTGATCTTCCTTTATTTGTAGCACTTTAGTCCCTGTTCATTTTGTGTTGTAATGAACTCCTTTTTTCTTTTTTGGTTGAATCCTCTTCAAAACTCCTAAAAAATTAATAAACATCCAAAATCAAAGTATAATGATATGTAAAATAACAAGAAAACAATGAGTTAGAGTATCAAACTAATGCAAATAATGCACTATTAACATCCATAGATGCAGTTTTATATAGTGTTCCAGTAATACGAAGGATTAATGAATTCGACGTCTTTTTTTTAATTACAGCTGAGAACCCATTTTCCAAGGCCTAACTGAAAGAAGATCTTTTCAAAAACGTGCTTAAAAGCACCCAAATGCAAAAATTGGTAACTCACCTTTCCTCAGAACTATCAGTGAAGCTTTCTGCTAATTTTATACCTAAAGAAAGTTTGGGATTTTATTCTTAGTAACTATTTATATAATAATTTTGTTTTGAATAGGTGTTTTCTATTGTGGTGCACCAGTCTTAGCACAAGCATTAAACAAGCTCTGGCATGAATTTAACCAGAGAAGTGGTGGATAAAACAAAACCTAGGGGAACGGATAACTGACCGGGATTTTATTTTTTTGCAGGAGCATCAAGTTTCTTCCCAAGGAATTTTATATTTATTTGGAATGGTTTTTTCTTCCTCATCTCATTTCAAATATATAACTTCTGAGTTTTTTTTTCTAGTCAATGATGTTTCTCTTACTAATGTCCATGGGTAGATTAGCATTTCCATACCCTCGAAGGACAACTATCACATTGAGGTAGTGCGTCATTGCTTGGGAATTTACAAGAGGGTTTAAGTAAAAACACTGAAAGAGTTGTATTGTGTGATCGCGAATTGAGGTATCTTCCTGAGGAGTTTGGAAAGATCCGTGGATTGGTTTCTCTTGATCTTTCTACCAATCAGCTCGAGATTAGTATTTCTGTAGAATTTGGAGTTTTTGAATTTATGTCATTTAAATGATTTTAGATAACATTAAAAGGAACTTTTGATAAGTAGGATTGCACTTTATATGTAGAAACTATGGAATGAAATTGTTGATCATGATTTTCATGTATAAGTGGAATTGAACTATTTTTTTGATGTTTCCATTTTCAACCCCTAATGTTTTCTTTTACCTTATTGAATTTGATTGAGTTTCGGGTTCAATTAGTAAGGGTTTTCTTTTACCAACACTTAGACTTTTGATAACTTTTAATGTTTTAGTTAATGGATTTCAAATACCAGTGTAAGTTGTCCTACTATTCATATTAACACATCAATTGAGCTTATAGATGACTTCCTCTATATGTACACATAGTTAATCTCTGAATCATGTTCCTGTTAGTTTCTGATGCAGCGGATAATAAAGAAAAGAATGAAAAGAGAGGTTTTGTTCAGACTTCAAATATTCCTAGGAATATCGACTATGAACAACGATAATTATTTAGACTTCGGTTTCCCGACTGTAAACAATAATCGATTAAACTTGAACAAGTTTAAGAAAATAATTCGTATTAATCAAATTCAACAAACCCTAACTTGCTAGTCAAGAAAGGATGAAAAAACCCCTAAACCGACTCAAACTCTAATTTTCGTTTTTGGAGCTCCTTGTATAGATAACTCCTACTAAACAAACCCTAAACTTATCAAAAACCTATAAACTTGTTTCCCAAGGTATCTACTACCTTTAAGCAACTTTCCTAACTTATTAAAACTCTTAAAATAAACTTCTAAACTCTTCTAAAATTACCCTAAATAATAAATTCCGAAAATAAATTATTTTTTACTAAAAATAACATTAATAAAATATAAATAATAATAATAAAATAATAAATTTATTTTCTATAAATCTCCCTCCATCAGTTTCGTTATTAGAGCTCTGTCTACTACTATGCAGATTCATAAAACCACAGAAGTTTCTGAACCTTTGGCTTCAGTGGTTCAACCATTTATCTGTGCATTTTGGATTTGTCAGGTACCCCAATATTTCTCATGATAATGGCAAACAAGAAGAGATACCACTGATGTAAGTTGGTGAGATGTGGGTAAAAATGTTCTCTTAACTAAAAGTTAACTGCAAGATTCCATTATGAATTGTTTAAAAAGATGTTAAATGTGAAATCAATATTCTGAAACAAATTAAGTTGATTTGGTTTTGCAGGAAAGAAGAACTTTGATGCTTGAAAAGGCTTGATCATGTACAAACCTTAGCTGATAATTTACCGCTTAATACAATTCGTTTTGGATGTCACGCAGTGGCTGTTAAGCTGGATTCCTTAACCTCTCAACTTGCTGTACAACTACATGATGGAACTAGCATCAAGTGTAAGGTAATTCATTTTAACATTATGTCTGGATACTGAAGCATTTCTACAAAGTTCTTCTTACGTTAAAAGAAGCACTCTTCTAACAAGTTAGAAGGCAACCAACTCCTAAGTCAATGAGTTAACAAGTTGTATGGTAATTCTAATGGAAATTTAATTTCAGTCTTAGATCGTGAGAAACATTGTAACTTCATTTGAATGCAAAATTAGTTTTTTTGGATAATAGGTTGTAATTGGATGTGATGGAGTAAATTCAGTTGTCTCTGAATTCATTGTATTAAAAGCTACGAGAAGTTTCTCTACATGTGGAGTTAGAGGTTTCGCAAGTTATCCATCTAGTCATGGGTTCAGCAATGAATTTCTTCGAATTCAAAAAGACAATCTTATCTTTTGTAGAACACCAGTCAATGAGAATCGCATGTATTGGTTTATAGGGCCTTCAATGGACATCATGTGGTAAGTTCAAACCAAATTATTATTGTCTTTTAAGAAACCTATTCATATATTGTTTGTTAAGTATTCTCATAATATTAAATTTCTTTATGCACCTATTCGTGCAGCAGATCCTGTGGTTGGGGAAGTGAAGCTGATTCAACGTCTTACCAATCGTCCAACATCAGGGAAGGAGATTAGGAAAAGGAGATTTGTTATCACTTGACGGATCTACAGGTGAAGTAATATTGGAGAAGCAACCACTAGCTCCTCTAACTCTAAGTGCTGATATGGTAACTTTATCAACTTATTACAATTTGGTAAATATACACAAGTCTCTACCTTTATCAAATCATTACAATTTGGTTCATCTTTTATGTTCAAACTTATATATATACCTTTGAATATGATGTGCAGTGGCTGGGGCACGTTAGATTTGGGTGTGGTTCAAGTCCAAATGACTGAATTAATTAATTAGGTCAGTAACTCAAAACTGGGAGGGATTGATGCATGCCCCCATTCCGTCAGAGGTGCTGGCCTCGAGGCTCGAGCTCAGCTAATAAGTGTAGCGTTATGAAGTAGTTGTGATTAAGTTAATAGTCAGGACACTTTATATATTCCTTTGTAAAGAGATTGTGTTGATTGCTCATAATTATAACTGAGAATAGTGTTTAGCTAAATTGAGTTATGGTAATTGTATTGAGTGCAGTTCTTCTTAAATAAAGAAATACCGTTGTACTTATTAGAGCTTAATTTTCAGTCACTTATTGTCAGCTTGATCAATAATCATTGTCAATCTGTTTTTCATCTTGATTAATAATACATTGTGATTTATTGCCTAATTGCTAAAACAAGCTCGGGCAAGCTTTAAAGATGTGATCCTTAATGGAGTGGTGAGTTATTAAATTACTTTGGATTTTATATTTTTCAAGTTTTGGGAGCTAGCTTTTAATGTTTCATGTTACAGGGTCATTTTGGGGGGCTGGCACACAAAAATTGTTGGAATTTTGATCGAGATAAAAGTTAATTAGATGAACTGAGGTTGTTTAGCTGACAATCAATAGCTTAGAAACCATCGGAGCTTTGCATAATTGGATTAGTAGGTTGTTTGAGAATCTTGCTCATTGGCATTGAGAACATATTCGCAGGTTAAGCATCTTGATTCCTGCATCTAAATGAAAATCTTTGGATGTAGTGTCTAATTTCATCATCCAAGAACAATCCTGTTCGGTTGTGGCAAGTGGTTCTGATGAATATCGTCAAATTTTCAGTCCCAATAATTATGGTAAATACGATATGACTTGCCATCATCTCTAATTTGACCATGACTATTTAATTTTATTTTAATTTATTTCTGATATATACATTTTTCAGATTTTGAATTATTATATTTTTAAGTTCTATAATGATGCATATTTTATTAGTGGATCCGTTGACGCGAGAGTTCAATTTGGGGAGTTTTGGAAATTTAGGGAGTTTTGAAAAAATGAGGTGTTGATTGGGCAGATCTATGGGATATGGTAACTGCCTTATCCTGTAGGGTACACAAGTGATCTTTAGGATTTAATCACCCCGGCTGAGACAACTCAATTGGAACTCCTAAGTGTGAGTTGGTGGATTTTTATACAAACTAGACAACATAGTGTAATCAATGAAATTTTTTCGTGGTCAGAGGCTCCATGAATATGAGGATGCAAGTATTCGGATACTCATTGACATATATTTTATAGGTTTTTACATTTTTTAAGAGTTTATTGGATATATATAGCCAACTAGATAATTTCTTATGGAGTTACAGGAAATAACCAATAATGGATAATATAGGTATGTTTTTTTGTTTATTTATTTGAGAGTTTGTTGGGTGATTTATGTTTGGTATGATAGCTCAAATCAGAACTATATAACTTAGAAGTTGAAATAATAATTTTCCAAAACTACGTTAATATTGGACATTCTCTTAAGTTTACTAACACAATTAGAGCAATTATTTTCCCCTTGCTATATCCAAGTTGTACCTACACAAACCTTTGACGTTATGCAGTGGTTAAAGTCTATAGGCTCGCTTTATGCAACCAACTTAACATGTTACTTCAAGGCTTTATCTATACAACCGTTAATAATATCGTGTACATTATTTTACTATACAACCGTTAATAATATCGTGTACATTATTTTACTAAAAAAATTGTGATCTTAAAATGCATTGTCATTCAACATGAATTTGGCTGTTAAGGTTCTTTGGAAATCTTAAAAGAATGGGTATAGGGCGAAACCCCGTTTTAAGAGTTTCTCCGATGGTAGATGTGAATGTTTCATATGTGTCATCCTATATAAGATATCCTCTAGAATTATAACCTATATATGTGGTTACAAATTATCTAAATATAAGAGTAGAAAATAAACATCTCCAACCCATAAGTTATAAAAAACTTTTTTATATATGTGTAATTTAATGATTGATTAAAATTATTTCTATTTTTATTTTTGAATTTATTTTTAGTAAAATATGATGAGTTGGAGGGAAAGTTATCCTCTAAGTGAATGCCTAAAACTTGACATTCATATAGAAAATGTCTAACTAAGTCTAGGCCACGTAATCCACACATTGATTGAAGAGGTTAGGGTTGGAGAAAGATTTTAGGAAAAATGAAAATGTTTTATATGTGGATTTTGACTTTCCTTTTCACATACATTCCTTTGGAGAAGCTCTAATAGACATGAAAAAACAGTGAAAACCATTTGTATCGGGCCGAGGCTAAACATTGTAAACCAGATGCGAGACCTACCTGATTTTTGTACCAAAATGATCTAAAAGACTATAATAAAAACCCACCACATACCCCTGCCCTCGTGCGTAGCACGAGCACAAATCTAATTTATATAGATGGAAGGCTTGGAACCCAAATATATGGAAACCCTAATATTGAATACAAGAGAATCTTAGTCAATAAACTTAGAACATCTCCGATGCTAGGAGTCAGGGTCTTAAAACTACATGTCACCTAGGATTTAACACCTTTTTCACCAAAGATTAATCTCCAATTCTAGGGTCAAGGTAATGAGAAAAGATGACATGACCAAATGGGGACCAAGTAGGGGTAAAGAAAAAAAATCTAAATTAACTTTCTTCATGACCTTGGGTCTTAATTCCATATCATTATCTGTTTTTAAATTTAAATAAAATTTGTTAGATAAAACCTTAAAGATTGGAGATAAATTTTAAGTAAAAAATGTTATCTTTAATTTTTTTATTATTCAGTAATAATCTATTATAAAAAAGTGTTAATAAAACCTCCGCATACGATGATCTCCTTGACCTCAAACATTATAACACAACTTCATTTTTATGAATTTTACCTACCTCAGCTTTCATGACCGTAAAACCCTTAATAAAAAAAGAAGGGAGATATAGGGGCTCCAATATTAATAGAGGAGCTCTTCTATGAGGCGAGGTGACCCAATTTTCCGTTAAGGGATGTCCTAGGGGTAAAGTTAAATGTCTATTTTCCCCTTTATCCAATAAAAAAAGACAAATTTGTCCTTTAATTAAAATCTTTCCATCTCCTCCATATCTTCTCCTTCTCCATTTTAATCAAATTTCTCCATCGAATTAAAATTTTATCGCCGATTAAACTTCCAATTTCGTGATGAAGAATACTAATAAATGTGTAGAAAGTAGTAGTGATGACAATCCGGATAAAACTAAATTACACTAACTAATTTGATGATATCACGATTTGAAAGATTGATTTTTTGTTGTTCAGAGAAACTTACGGTTTGGTTTCATGTCGAACCCAACCGTAACACCAAGAACACCGAAGAACACCATTTTTGCACAGATTTACGGTTGGGTTTTCAACCAAACCCAACCGTAACTAATTTGTTCTTCATATTACGGTTGGGTTATTAAACAAACCCAACCGTAACTTCAAATATAGGAGATGAAGATTCAATTAAAATTTACGGTTAGGTTTTCAACCAAACCCAACCGTAACTAATCTTCAAACCCCAATTGTAAAATTAGATAAATATATTTTGAGATTCTTTTCATTTCTATCTTGTAGAGAATTGAAAGACGGAGCTAACCCAAAAAAAAATGAGGTCAATCGGACATCGTATGAAGGAGTTATGAAAATTCTGAGCATTTTGGTCCTCAAGAGGCCAGAGTTACGGTTGGGTTTATTGGCCCAACCCAACCGTAATTCTTCCTGGATACAAATAAAAATGTCACCGTTTTGATCATAACTCCTTCATACGATGTCCGATTGACCTCATTTTTTTTGGGTTAGCTCCGTCTTTCAATTCTCTCCAAGATAGAAATGAAAAGAATCTCAAAATATATTTATCTAATTTTACAATTGGGGTTTGAAGATTAGTTACGGTTGGGTTTGGTTGAAAACCTAACCGTAAATTTTAATTGAATCTTCATCTCCTACATTTGAAGTTACGGTTGGGTTTGTTTAATAACCCAACCGTAATATGAAGAACAAATTAGTTACGGTTGGGTTTGGTTGAAAACCCAACCGTAAATCTGGGCAAAAATGGTGTTCTTCGGTGTTCTTGGTGTTACGGTTGAGTTCGACATGAAACCCAACCGTAACTTTCTCTGAATCACAAAAAATCAAACTTTCAAATCGTGATTTCATCTAATTTGAGCCCGTAAAAAGATCAAGAGTTTAAGAGGTAGGGTTTAAAAAAAACGACAAAATTTTCTTAAATTTTATCAAGTTTTTCTTCCCACAAAACACAAATTCAAAAAAAAAAAAAATTCAAATCATTTGATTAGGTAAAAGATTATGTTTAAATTAATCATGATTAGTTTAAATTAATCTTAACTAATTAATATAATTAAGATTACTAATGAGGGGTGGTTTGGGTATTGTGAAAATATTATGGATAAGGGGTTTTTGTGTTTTACTTCATAATGTCCCTATTTCGTCTTATTAGAGGAGCCCCTCGATCAAATTTGAAACCCCTATATCAGCCTTCTAAAAAAAAACTAAAAAAAAATAATAGTCCTAAATTTGCGGAGCTAGTGAAAACCAGGGCCAACAACACTTCCAGACTTATCCACGCAGTTTCTTTATATCTTTTCGCTTTACCTCACAAAGACATCCCGATAGATAGGTAGACAGAAAGTGAGTTCTCTCGCCATTCGTTACAACATGGCTTGCTCAGCTTCTTCAACTGTTATCTCATCAAACCCTAGTTCTATCAAATTCCCTAAACCAATGGCATCTTTAACTTCTTCACTCTCATTCTCACAAACCCTAACTGTTCCTAAGAACTTTAATGGTCTTAGAAAATCATTCCAGTCTCGTGCTTCTCGCCGAATCTCCACCAACCAATCTAAAAGGAGCTTGGTCGTCAATGCTGTAAGTAAACTTCAATTCAAAGTTTTTGAGGGTTGTAAGTATAAATGTGTGTTTTATTAGGGTTTGGCTTGCTGGTTTCGTGTTTTATTGTCCATCATTTGGTTGGGTTATTTGCATTTCTGAAATTTATGGGTTTTTTGTTATTTGCCTTTCAGATTTATTAGCTAATTAGAACGGTGACATTGTTATACTGAGGTGTAACTTGGTGTTTCGAAAAGTGCAATAATCATGGTTTCACAAATGAGTCAGTGTGACTAATTTGTTCCAATGTAACTAGGTAATTTAGGTTCTCTAAGGGTAAACGAGGCTCAAGATTTTTTGTGTTCAGTAATATTGCTGATAGTAACAATGGTTTGACATATATGAGATACCTTTGTTGGGCTGATAATTGAAAAGATAGTTGGTTCCAAATAAGGGATCTGCAAAGTAAAAAGAACGTGGGGTTCTTTTGAAATAATATAGAACTTTTATGGAGTTGGTGTGGTAATAGATGATGTATTCTAAGGACATTCATTCTATTATCTCTTGTCGGTTTGTTGTGGCCACAATTATAGCACATAGGATATTCTGATTCGTCTTTGTAAATTCAATCTTACACAGTTGTGTAATCTCTCAAACCTAAGGCAGGTCAACTGCCTGCTTCTAGTGTAGGTGTCAAATCAGATAGAACATCTGATCAGTTACTTATTTTTCTTATAATTATTTTATTACCAAATATCACAAGCTGGTTTCTCTGATCCAAATTGTTAGTCAAGTACAAAAGAGTCCAATTATGTAATCCATCACGGTTAGGTCTTGGAGTGTTCACTGCTAGAATTACGTGCTCGTGAATACTTTCAAATGACTGACATGCATAGAAAAGAAGAAAAACATCCCTCTCTTCAGAAGCACGAACTAAAATGCATAGATAAGTTTCTGTTTTCATTTTTTTCTGTATGTTGGACTGTTGGTTATCCATTTAGGTATTGTCGGTTGCAAGTTCTGTGGTTTTTGAATTTAAATCATCTCTGCCTCTATATACACTTTTGACTGTTTTTGATCTGTCCAGAGTGCTGGGGAACTTCCTCTAGTTGGGAATAAGGCACCAGATTTTGAAGCTGAAGCAGTGTTCGATCAAGAGTTCATCAAGGTATGCTATATATATATTGGAAAGAAGTGTGGAGAAGTCCTCAGAGTTAACATTGGTAAAATAAGTTTAAACTAGTGATCAAGAAGATAATTATTTTAATTAGATGATCTGGTCTCACAGGTCAAGCTATCTGACTATATTGGAAAGAAATACGTGATTCTCTTTTTCTACCCATTGGATTTTACATTCGTTTGCCCTACTGGTAAGTCGGCATATCGAATAAGTTCAGTTTTTGAAGGTAAAATATGGCTGCATATGAGTTTACTTTAATCCTTTTGTTTGTGACGCAGAGATCACTGCATTCAGTGACCGACATGCTGAGTTTGAGAAACTAAACACAGAAATCTTGGGTGTTTCCGTGGATAGTGTTGTAAGTATTTATCTTCTATATTTAGAGCATCTGTTGATGTGTCTCTGCCAAACATCCTTGTTTTAATATCAAATTTCTCATACAGGCTTGGTATGCTAATTCATATTTGACCTTTGTTGTCTAGTTCTCTCACCTTGCATGGGTCCAAACGGATCGTAAATCAGGTGGACTCGGTGATCTGAACTATCCATTGGTTTCTGATGTGACGAAATCCATTTCAAAAGCTTATGATGTGCTTATTGCTGATCAGGTATGGTGCTTTACTTATTTTTGTTCATGCAATGATCCACTTAAGCTTCCTAGTAGCAACTTTTGCTTTATTGAAAAGCTTTGATGGTTGAGACCTAAGGGGTTCCTGAAGTACTTCATGATCTGTAAAGTATGATCGCCAACAAAGGGTTTTCATATTTACCGAGTGGACTGGAAACCATGGCCTGTAACAGCTGTGGGAGTCATGGTTTTCATATTATTACCGTTGCCGGTGTATGTATTTAACTAAATAGGTTCTGAGATTTGGCATCTGGCGTTCTACCTTTAGAACTAAATCTTTCTACACAAACAGGGTATTGCATTGAGGGGTCTTTTCATCATTGATAAGGAAGGAATTATTCAACACTCCACTATTAACAATCTTGCCATTGGCCGAAGCGTTGATGAGACAATGAGAACACTTCAGGTAAATTAATAATAAGGAGCCTAAGTTTTCACAGATATAAATAGCTTATTACTTTGTTTACATATTGATATCCCATTGCTGAAGATGTTTTTATTTTGATTGTACTTGTTCAGGCTCTGCAATATGTGCAAGATAACCCAGATGAGGTATGCCCAGCTGGATGGAAGCCTGGTGAAAAGACAATGAAGCCAGACACCAAGCTTAGTAAAGAGTATTTCTCAGCAATTTAAGTTATAACTTGAAGACTATCCGTGTCATTTGGAAGGGCTATAAGAGAGTATTGTCCTTGTTGTATTCTGCTTTGTTCTAGAGAGTTTTAGGACAACTTGTTCCCGGAATTAAAATACATGGCGGGACATATCCCTGGTTTTTATCTTCTTTTTCTATTTTCTTTTTGAGTGAATGAATGAATGAATGAATTGAACGGTCGTAATTAATAATTTATTATGTCAAAACATTTCTTCTTTCTGGATTGTTTGTTCTATTCTTGTTGCTTTCATAAATCACGCAATATACCAGACATCTGCCATCTGGTTATGGTGTTCTCAAATATGAGTTCTTTGATACAATCTAGAAGCACAACCACATAGAACCCCTAAATATTAACCTGTCTGTATATTCAATCCCCGTACTATTCCGATGTAGCATTATGGGTTTTCAGATATGCAGTAAGTTAGTATTCATGGACATGAAAAACCACCATCACCAGATTATCTGAACAGTGATGTAAAGAAACCTAGTCAAAATAGCCATCATATAAACAACATACAATTTCGCAACTAAAAAGCAAACTGTTTTATGCAAAAATTCAGGAAGTTGATTAATGAAGATTCTTATAGAGCATTAACACAAAATACTTGCAAACCTAGAGAATATACCATACAATAAAAGATTGGCAACCTTAAACAGAAAACCAACTACATTGTTTCACTAGAAGAAACTTTAACACGAGTTCTGTCACTTGAACAGGTGGGTAAGGTCAGGATCATCCAGGTTTAAGTCCAACCATCCACTATGACGCATGTACTCAAATAATGTTCGGGTGGTTCAATTGCCTGTGGGTTCTTCGGAGTGAATCCATGAATCCTTTCAAGATCTCGTGCAAGCCATCGAACATATGTTTTGTCTAGATGAGGAACCACCTTCACTAGAATCTCTTCCTTCCTTTGTACTTCTTCCTTCACAGGCTTGTTACCCATTCTTCATGTGAAAAAGGCAAGCTCACAATGTGATTGCTGATCTGGGAAATCTATACAGAAGACAACTACTGCATCAGTTTTGCGTAATACCAACTAATTTAAGGAACGTACAAATGTAGCTACTGTGATTAACTGAGGACTTCAAATTGAGTTTATAGTTTCTTAAAATAAAGCAAGCTGCACTTGGTTGAGAGACGGATAGTCCAACTCAGGTCAACGCATGGATTCACAAATAAAACCCAACATTTTGATTCCCCAAATGATAAAGACGGATCGATATTTTCCTTCTTATATGCAAACAAAGCTACTTTAGGGTTACTTAATTACAGGATTATAAATACTTACACCAAATGGGAAAGATTACGCACCTATGTAATTGTTTTGCAGGCTATACTTGCAGTGACCTAGAAAATTTAATAGCTGTTGCCTCCAGTTACCCTTCGGTTCTTCTTCTTCCTCCTGCGCCTCAAATCCTCACGCAAGATCTAGTCCACAATCTCACCGTGGGAGATTAGAAATAGGATTGACGAGGCAGCACGTGTGTATTGTATGCGTAGGGAGACCAACATCTCTTGTCCACCTTGTAATACCCACACATGCAATAACTAACCTGGCTAGATCCAAGCCTACCAATTTTAAACGAGGGATATGGGTTGAAAGTATTAAATTATCCTAACTAATTAAAATTACGTTTTTATCTTTATTTTTGTGCCAAAACCTTTCTGATCTATTCTTAATTCTCTCGGAACAAATCAAAAATTGGGAAAACAAAAATATTCAAACCAATTTTTACAAGATTAATTAAAAAAATTATTGGTTCAAGAACAATCGGCCGATATAACATTTACATGATGACTGGCTGGTTGTTTTTGATGTCACTCATGGTTGAAGAACATCGACTCATAATTGACATATGGACAACCATATCAGTCGATTCTTGTTAAAAAAAAATCTAATATTTCTGTGACATTTTTAGGCTATAATCGGCCAATATGAACATTTCTATTTGTCTGTTCTGAAGTCTATGATTTTTTAAAATTTCAAGAGCTCAACCGGCGGATAAAAATGTTCGTATCGGTCGATTGTAGCTTTGACCAAATGCACAAATTTTTGCTATTTTTTTTTAGCCAAAAGCGGCTGATATTACCATATATATTCGCCGATTAGAACACTTGATACTCCACAATCGGTTGTCACTTTACCAAAAATATCTGGTCAAAATATTTTATAAAGAATAACCGGGTATTTCAAAAATACCGGTCAAAATACTTTAAAAAATAACCGGGTATTTTCAACGCTTGACACTCCACAATCGACGGATATGAATGTTTATATCAACCGATCATAGCCTAAAAACTAATAAAAAAAAAGTGCATTATCTCAATTTCTACAATCAACGTCTGTCGATTCTGAGTTGTCGGCCGATTGTTCTTGACATTCTTCAAACCCATAATTTATTAAACTTTTTCATATTTTAAAGACCGCAAACTACAAATCTAAATTTCCTCGTATATTTTTTATTCAATTATCAAGAATCAGCTGATTCCATGTTTTTCGCATTTCCTTCTGCTTCTTAATCTTCTTTAAACCCACAACACAATCTCTCTCCTAATCTTAATTTTCTAGCATCCTATCTCTAACTCTTACTAACTACACTAATCTAATAACTAGTTAATGATTGTGAATTAGATATTAACAATTATGGACAGGAGTTTTTAAAATTATTTTAAAATTGCCTTGTTAAATTTTTTTTTCCCTGTAAGCTGACCTCAATCTAGTTACGTATAATAATCCATTTTATTGTTGATGTTTGTTTGTTGGATGATATTGGGTACAAGATTGAATCATCTGATCTACGAACAGAGAGGAGTATTTTTTATTGGAAAATGATGATTTGTGTAAGCTGGGGCTTCTCCCGAATTTTGTCCCGTGGATAATACTTCTAGGAAAAATATGAGAAATGATTTTGGAGAAATGTCCCGGACTTTTAAAAAATTTAGAAAAATAACATAATATGTTAGTATTTTCGTTAAATGTACGCGTGCGAGTCATCAAGTGTTAAAATTTGGCTGTTTTGACATGTTTATATTGAAACTTGTATGTAAAAATTAGGGGTTTGTTGTTTAAAATTGTTTTTTTTTTTGAAATTGATAAAGAAATTTCAGATTTTAACATGTATATCAGGAGTAAAATGGATAGGGATGTTATAGTTAACGGAAATACTAACAGATTGAGACATTTTTACAAATTTTAAAAATCCGAAGAATTTCTCCAAAATGATCTTCCATTTTAGGGCATTTCTCAATGTCTCCCATACTTCTATACATACCGTCTGAAAAACATCTTAAAAAACAAACTAAAAACCGTATCACATATAACTGATGTGGCGGACAGAGAAAGATAAACGTTTCTGACTTCTTCTGTGAAAATCTGAAAGCTGTATGTTTCTCACCGAAGCCGTTGATTTTTATATTTTATTTGGGATGCTTTGCGTCCGTCAAGATCTAGGTCTCTGTTGTAATTTTAACTCTCTTCTCTCAGGATCAGTTTGTTAATCGACTAAGAGCATCCGCAATCGTCGAGTATAATGACGATCAAAGATTAAACATAATCGATAGTCGCCGAATTGAAGCCACAGCCGTCGATCAAAAATAGGATTTAATCGAGAAAATATATTGTTCCAGATTAAATTTCGTCGCTGATCGACGACTATAATTTATAGTCGTCGATCAGCGACGAAATTTAATCTGGAACAGTATATTATAGTCGCACGAAATCATAACCCCTCGCTTGTGAACGAACGACCTCCCAGAATCTCGCTTAAAAACACGGGCGAGGAGTTGACATTTCGTCAACTCAAGCGGGATAATAATGTTTCGCTTGATGTGAAGAGACCCCAGCAGCTCGCATACACATAAGCGAATAGCTGACATTTCGCCCAAAATTAATAAACATGGACGAGATGCAACGGCGTCGCTTGGAGTTGGGCGGGGTTCCAGGGCGTCGCTTGGAGTTAGACGAGAGTGCAAGGCGGCGCTTGGAGTTGGACGAGATACTAAAGTTTCGCTTCTGTCAGCGAGGTGGCCACACGGGCGAGATGCCCTTACCTCGCTTGGACTAGTAAGCACCTCCCTCCATTTCATTTCACGTTCTAGTAAGCACCTCCCTCCACATGGGCGAGATGCCCTTCGCTTGTAGAAGTTCATTTGAATATTTCAAATGTTAAGCATCTCCCTCCATTTCAAACGTGGTGTATACTTCAAATAGTCATAAGGCGAGATGTTGTGATTTCGCTGGGATGTAAACGGCAGCCCAACTTCTCGCCCGTTTCAGTTTTCAATCGAGTTCTTCACACAAATCATAGGCGAGATATTGGCCTTCCGCTTATACCAGCGAGATATTGGGATTTCGCTAAGTTGGTTGGCGAAATGTTGAGATTTCGCTTGTAGTTTTTTTTTATGGGCGGTAGAGCAGCATCTCGCTTGTACCAGGCGATGTCTCAGTCTCTCGTCCGTCTTTCCAAGCGATGCGTTGATACTTCGTTTGCGTTCAAGCGATATCCTAGGCCTTCGTTTGATCATCCTCCGCTGTTTTTAGGACGGATCAAAGATCAAATTTTTTGATCTTTGATCGATGGGTATAATCGCTCCATTGTGGATTCCCTAAAGAAGATCAAGAAAATGGGGAGTTCTTTCGTCATAGATCTCAAACAACTGAAACAAGATAGGGTTTAATTATTCTTTCATTTATCATGGAGCACTTTGACATTTATTCTTTCTCTTTTTTCCCATTTTTGAAGCCTAAAATCTCAAGTCAAGGTATTTAGTGAAAGAGTGTGGATAAGTATCATCTTCGTTTAATAAAAATATCAAGTAAGATCAAGTAGCGACTGACGACAATGGTTATCAAGTATGTAATTATATCAATTTTTATATACTTAATGTGACTACCAAAAATCTAAATCCTTGGATCACAACCATCAAAGTTAGAAACATAGTAAAATCAAATCACTTAAAATGAAAACGTAACATGTTAACAAATTGAACAAGGAATTAATACAAGTATCAACACAATGATTTTACGTGGTTCGAAAATCAAATTGTCTACATCCACGGGTGATAAAGATTTGGATCATTTTTATTCATGTTTATATGTTACAGATAGATATCAAGCTACATACTTAAAGACAAATTAATCAAAGAACAAATTGAACTATCAAATTAACACAAGTCTCATACGTAAACTCTTTGCTCTGATCCTATTCCTTATGTCCAAGTTTCCCAAATTTTTCCAGTCCTTCTTTCTGTTTGAGAGTTTGGTATTTATAGCAAATTTCATGGGTCCCTCCAATCTAACTTTCCACCTATTAGTTCTTATCCTATCTTTGGAACGGAGTGTATCCTGCAAGACTTATTTGTATTTCCCGCAAGACTTGATTTGCGTACTTCGTATTTCCCTTAGTTTCTCGCTTAGTATCCCGCACTTCCTCTGCGGAGTTATACTCAAGCTGTTGTTTTTTGGGTTTGGATGGACATTGCGGTCTTATTAGAATTATGGCATATCTGTTTCGAGCAGTGTGCCATGCTTTCCCCTAGATTATGTGTCGATCATGCAATGATGTTGTTTGTTTCAGATGTCTGTTTCACTACTTCTTAAAGGATTTTGTTTCAGTGTTTTTCGTTTTATCTTAATCTGATATTCCTCCCATAGTATTTGAACACGTGTAGTTAGGGATTTTATACCCTCACAATTTGCCCCTTTTTTCTTTTGAATTTTGGCATACGGTAAAAATTTGAAAAAGGAGAAATAGTTATTACTCTTTCGATTTTTATGCCAGTAATAAATTTTCTTCCCACGTTAGCTTTACTCTTCCCGATTTTCACGCCACTCATAAATTTTCTTCCCATGTTTCTGTCAGTTGGCGGTTTTCGAGGAAATCATATCTCTGATAAAGTTTCTCTCTCTTCACTTTTCGACGGTTTCGTCAGTTTCAGTCCTCTCTTATTTAATGTTAGTCACATCTCTCATCTCATTCTTTATATTCTTTGTCTTCTTCTTCTTCAAGTTTTTGTGCTTTCCATTCTTCTGAACTTTTCAAAGATTCCTCAGTGCTTTTTCATTCTTCTGAACTTAGTGATTAAGGATTTTTTGCATCGGGATCAAGTTTTCTTTTCATTCAATCCTCTGATTTTCCTTCTATCTTTTACTTCGTTACATGTAATTCTCTTAACTTTTTTCTTAATGTATTTGTTTACTTATCAATTCCTTTGACTGAATCTTTTAGAGTATACAGTGATGATGATGATGTTCTTGCTTATCTGTTTATTATTTGTTGGAGTAAATGGTGATAATGATATTTTTATTTTGATATCTGGTTGTTCTATTGAATCATGATCCTTTTCTTTCCTTGATCAGAAAATTGTTTACTGGTTTGTATTTTGATTCAATGAACATTTTGTTGTTCTTCTGTTCTGTAGTATTTCTGTTTTGTTCTTGCTTCTCATCATGATGAACTTATCCTCTCTTATTTTCATCTGTAGATAAAAACTTACCATGACTAGGAAAATGATGTGATTTTAATATAGTGGTAAAATAGATTCGATTCTCGGACTTGTGACGGTTTAATTTCTAGACCTAAATTTAATAAAAGAAAATAAAACAGATTAAAGTTAGGATGATTTAAATAATGGGAAGAACCAGGACCAAGGATTCCACTTTTAACCAATAACTTAAGTGATAAAATCATGCAATTCTTTTTTCGATTTAATCCAAATATGCCAAAGGTAGGTTTTTAGAAGAATAATTGTAAATCCTAAGCATGAGACATCAAGAGTAATTAACTAAGCATGACTCATCAAAAGAGAACACAACTATTTAAGAATAACCATTTTTTCAATTTAATTCCATGCAAATAATAATAAAAGAATTGTAAATAAATAAATAAAATAGAGTTACCACTTAATTATTGGAGAAAAAGCTTCCTTCGTCGTCCCAGTAATGGTGATTAGCTCATTGTAGAGAAAACACACTCAAAATAATATTTCATTGCTCAAAAAGTGTTTACAAAGGCTAAAAGGAAGTAACACAGCTGATTTGATACGCTTTTAAGCGTTACAGTGAAGTGGTTCAGCGTGTTACAACAGCAGAAAAAGGTACAGGAAAGAAGGACAGATAATATGTGAGCAGATGAACAACTGTTGAAGCAGCTGAAGCAGCGACTGTAACAGCGACAGAATCAACGACAGTTAGCTGGCGCCTTATGTTCGTCAGCTGTTCTTCCTCTTCGGCAGCAGCAGAATTTTCTTTTCTTCTCTTCCTGTTTTTTTTACGGTGGCTCTCTCCCCTCATTTCTTCGACCCTCTTAGATATATATAGGGTTAGTAAACCCTAATAGGTCTTGTGAAACGATAAGGACCCAAAGAACAAGTCCAAATCCCTCTCAAACGCACCTGCAAATCCCAAACAGAATACAACTCTGTTTCCGGCTTGATTCATCCCTGTGTGGAGATTTTTCCGGCTGAAACGCTAACTTGACGTGTGTTGGTGATATTCTGGTTGATTAAATTCACTTGGGTGGTTTAGATTCATCCCAACTCACAAAAAACATGTACACAGAATCAAGAAGAGTTTCCTTTACGTAAGACTCCAAATTCCCGCCAAAATCGATTTTTCAAATTCAAAAGTGAGCTGCCCCCAATCCAAAGTGTGGGTGCCTTGATCACTTCTTCCCGGGTGCCTTTAACAACTTTTCGAGCCGATTTTTTTCACAAATGTTTATTTCTCAAAAATACCTACAAAGACATAAAAAGACATAATAAGTACAAAAACGAACACTATCAAAATAGATAATCGAGTGCAATTTAGACACAAAAATGTGTCTATCAAATACCCCCAAACTTACTATTTTCTAGTACTCGAGCAAATCTAATCTAGAAAATAAAATCCTAACTCACTTTCGCAGGAATCGCGACTACATTTAGCATATGTAATAAGCCTTTAAACCCCTAGGTGTCCCTAGTGGACGAGTTTTGTCTCGTGAGGGTTTACAAGAGGTATACCCACAAAACCTTTACTTCAAATTTTAGTTACTCGTGAACGATTAAGGATAGACACTAAACAAGCTATTTAGTTGGCTTACTCAATTCTTCGGCTATGAGAATCATTACCCTATATGAGTCCAATTGCTGTACACGAGTGTTCACTCAAGCGTACTAAAATTCATATATAAGACAACATAGCTCTACTCAGATAGTCGTTCAACCACAAGACTCAGAATCTATCAAAGTTCAATCACATGAAAAGACTTAGAAGATGGACATGGAAAATGTGAAGGTTGCACGTCTTGACTAAGGTGAACGGTATTTCCCATATCTGTATGAAGGTCAGTGCCACGATGAATCCTAATGGTTTGAGATACATGGTCTTAAACCTAATACTAATATCGACTCAACTGGTATATACAAGGGTCCCAGCGATCGATTTATAAAACGATAAATATATTGACAACATGATTGGATCAAATTGAATCCAAGCGCATGATTCTTATCAGCATCTTACGTGATAGTTCCCATGGATCCTGCGTTCCACGCTTGCTTAGGCGACGGAGACAGGGAGAACACACACATATTTCTATCAAAGTGTCAGTATTGTTTTTTCTTTTTTTTTTTCTTTTTTTTTTCGAATAAAGCAAGAATCGGGCTTGATCTCAAAAAACTCTACTCTATTTCATCCTGACGGCGATAACAATTTGATACTGGGCCCCACCAAAATAACTTAGAGAAACACAAAATTGCAAAAGTAAAAACAGAAAGTGATATGGTCGAGATAGACTCCAAGATGTGGTGACGAATATCATGCTTTTTCTAACACCTGAACTCTGTCCTTTTATGAATAGACCATTTAACTGGGCACACCAATTCCTATAGAAAAATAGCTAAGTTTCTATCTACCTAGAATGGTTAGTGTCACCCTGAAGTGTTCACAAGCTTCTAAATTCTAGAGCTTTATTATTTCACTAAAAAGTTTCTCCCTTACCCCCAAACTTAAATCAAACAGTGTCCTCAATGTTTCGAAATAAAGAGCAGTACCAATAGATAAGTAAAAAGAGGAATAACGAGGTAAGTCACAAAGATAGTACCTGAGTGAAGCGTAGCAATCTATCCATGGAGAATAAAATAAAAACCTAAAATCCTACAAAAATATACTAATATACAAGAACAACCCTGACGGTCAATCAGAGTAAGCAGGGTCCTCCAGAGGGACCTCCTCAACATCACTTGTAGGAAAAGGCTCTAAAAATGGTTTCAATTCTGACCGTTAACCTTGAAAGGATTTCTACCATCTTGAGTCTCAATCTCAATAGCACCATGAGGAAAAATAGTGCGAACAACAAATGGACCGGTCCATCGAGACCGTAACTTCCCGGGGAATAGATGCAACCGAGTATCACACAGAAGAACTTTTTGACCTGGAGAAAATGACTTTCTTAAAATATTTCTATCATGCACAAGTTTCATTTTGTTCTTATACTCCCTAGCACTATCATATGCATCTTTCCGAATTTCTTCCAACTCATTGAGCTGGAGCTTCCTGTGAGCTCCTGCTTTGTCAAGTGAAAAATTAAACTGCTTTACAGCCCAATACGCTCTATGTTCTAACTCGATAGGCAGGTGACATGCCTTACCAAAAACTAGACGATAGGGTGACATTCCAATAGGGGTCTTAAACGCGGTACGGTAAGCCCATAAGGCATCAGTTAGCCTCAACGACCAGTCTTTCCTATTCGGATTAACTGTTTTCTCTAGAATACGTTTTATCTCCCTATTGGAAACCTCTACTTGACCACTAGCCTGTGGGTGATATGGGGTAGCTACTTTGTGGTTAATACCATATTTCTTCATTAAAAGCTTAAACGGTTGATTACAAAAGTGTGACCCTCCATCACTAATTATAGCTCGCGGTGTACCAACACGTGCAAATATGTTATCGTTCAAAAACTGGACCACAACCTTGTGGTCGTTTGTTTTACACGAAACCACCTCTACCCACTTAGACACATAGTCTACGGCGACAAGGATGTAAAAATAACCAAAAGAATTAGGAAAAGGACCCATACAATCAATGCCCCACACATCAAAGACCTCAATAACTAAAATAGGGTTCAAAGGCATCATATTTCTACGAGAAATGGTTCCTAACTTCTGGCATCGCTCACAAGCAACACAGTAACTTTGGGAATCTTTAAAAAACGACGGCCAGTAGAATCCACACTGCAATATCTTAGTAGCAGTCTTCTTAGCACTAAAGTGACCCCCACAAGCGTGATCATGACAAAAGGAAATAATACTTGACTGGTCACTCTCAGGTATACATCTCCTAATAATCTGGTCTGGACAATACTTAAACAAATAAGGATCGTCCCAAAAGAAATCTTTCACCTCAGCTAAAAACCTAGAACGATCTTGTTTACCCCAGTGTTGAGGCATTCGACCACTAACAAGATAGTTCACTATATTCGCAAACCAAGGTGATTGGGAAACAACAAATAGTTTTTCATCAGGAAAGCTACCCCTCACAGGAGGAGAATCATCTGGGGAATCCAAAACAAGTCTAGACAAGTGGTCTGCTACTACATTTTCGGCACCCTTTTTGTCTCTAATCCCTAGTGAGAATTCTTGTAACAAAAGGATCCATCTAATCAATCTAGGTTTAGTATCCTTCTTAGACAGAAGGTATTTCAAAGCAACATGATCGGTAAAGACTATAACCTTAGAACCTAAGAGATATGATCTAAACTTGTCTAAGGCAAAAACAATGGCTAACAGTTCCTTCTCTGTGGTGGTATAGTTCATTTAGGCATCATTCAAGGTTTTGCTAGTATAGTAAATCACATGAAGTAATTTGTTCTCTCGCTGACCTAACACAACACCAATAGCATAGTCTGAAGCATCACACATTATCTCAAATGGTAGGTTCCAGTTAGGTGCCTGGACTATGGGAGCGGTAGTGAGTAAAGTCTTAAGCTTTTCAAAAGCCTCTAAACAAGCATCATCAAAGACAAACTTAACATCTTTTGCAAGCAAATTGCAAAGAGGTCTAGAAATTAAGCTAAAATCCTTAATGAATCGACGATAAAAACCTGCATGCCCTAAGAATGACCTAACATCTCGTACTGTTTTGGGAACCTGTAAAGTCTTAATAAGGTCAACTTTGGCTTTGTCTACCTCTATACCCTTAGAAGATACGATATGCCCTAAAACAATTCCTGATCGAACCATGAAATGGCATTTTTCCCAATTAAGCACTAGATTCTTTTCCTTACACCTAGTCAACACTAATGTCAAATGATGCAAGCATACATCAAAATATGACCCAAACACCGAAAAATCATCCATAAAGACCTCTAAAAACCGTTCTACCATGTCAGAAAATATGCTCATCATACAACGCTGAAAAGTAGCGGGTGCATTACACAACCCGAAAGGCATGCATCTATATGCAAAGGTACCAAAGGGACAGGTAAAAGTAGTTTTCTCTTGGTCTTCTGGGGCATAACAATCTGATTATAACCAGAAAAACCATATAGCAACCAATAGTGGCTATGTCCAGCTAATCTCTCTAGCATTTGATCGATGAAAGGAAGGGGAAAGTGATCCTTCCTTGTGACCTTGTTCAATTTTCTATAGTCAATACAAACACGCCACCCCGTGGTCACTCGGGTTGGGATTAATTCATTGTTATCATTCTGAACTACAGTGATACCTGATTTCTTGGGGACAACCTAAACGGGGCTGACCCACTTACTGTCTGAAATTGGGTAAATAATACCCGCATCTAATAACTTAAGCACTTCAGTTCGAACTACTTCTTTCATATTGGGGTTAAGTCGACGTTGCATCTCCCTAGACGGTTTTGTATCATCCTCTAAATGAATCTGATGCATACAAACAGTAGGACTTATTCCCTTAATGTCTGCTATGGTCAACCCTAAAGCTTTCTTATTATCTTGAAGCACGGTCACTAGCCTACTTTCCTGGTTACTATCCAAGTCGGATGCTACAATCACAGGCAAAGTCTCAGATGGGCCTAAATACACATATTTCAGAGTATCTGGTAGTTGTTTAAGGTCCAACTTAGGAGGATCTTCTAAAGAGGGAATTAGGGTAGATTTAGAAACTGGTAGTTGTTCAAACTTAGGTTTCCATCCATTACTAGTGTCTAACAAAGGGGATGAATATAACAAAGCGTTCACCTCATTGATTACACTATCATCATCAAAATCAAAACCAAAATGGGCTAGGCATTCCTGCAACGGATCTTCTAACAAAGTGTTCGGTAATGACTCCTAAACTAGTGTTCCTATAATGTTCACCTCTTCAATGCACGGGTCATCTAACTCAGGTGGTTTCTTACTAATATTGAAAATATTTAGCTCAATAGTCATATTACCAAATGATAAGTTCATAACACCATTTCGACAGTTAATGATCGCATTGGATGTTGCTAAAAACGGGCGACCTAATATCACAGGTATCTGATTCTCTGGGTCAGGGACAGGTTGGGTATCAAGGACAACAAAATCTACTGGATAAATAAACTTATCAACCTCAATAAGAACATCCTCTATGACACCACGAGGAATTTTCACAGACCTATCAGCTAACTGCAGTGTCATCTGAGTAGGTTTCAAATCACCAAGTCCTAGCTGGAGGTACACATGGTACGGTAGTAAGTTCACACTGGCTCCTAAGTCAAGTAAGGCTCTCTCAACATGGTAATTACCTATTGTGCAAGAAATGGTTGGGGAACCTGGGTCTTTGTACTTAAGAGTTGTATTGTTCTGGATAATTGAACTCACATGACTAGCTAAAAAGGCTTTCTTTTGTACACTAAGCTTTCGCTTTCGCGTGCACATGTCCTTAAGGAACTTGGCATAAGGAGGAATCTGCCCTAATTGCATCTAATAATGGAAGGTTGATCATGACTTGCTTAAAAACCTCCAATATGTCATTAAAGTTGGATTCCTTCTTTGTGGGTGCTAACAGTTGTGGGAATGGGGCTCTGGGCATAAAATCTGGCTTATGAGGAGCTACCTCAGGCTCTTTAGAGACTTTATCAGTCTCTTCAGCTATTGGATCGGATGGGTGAACTACAGTATGTTCACTATCAGGCACAGTTACCTTGTTATCAACCACTTTACCATTCCTAAGGGTTCTAATTGCATTCACATGATTTGATGATTTCTCACCAGAAGATATTTCATGAACTCTTCTAGGATTGGGTTGGAGTTGACTAGGAAACCTACCTTTTTCTCTTTCTCTTAAAGACTCAATCTGAACAACCTGGGTTTCTAAATTAGAAATAGCCTGACTATTAGCCTGAACAATCTTTTGATTATCTCGTAAACTCTGGTTGATAGACTGCTGGAAATCTTTAGTATTCTGAGTCAATGAGGCAACAGACTCAGCTAAACTCATTATCGTCTTATCTAGCGGACTCTGAAATTGTGTTGGTCCAGCATAACCAAAACCTCGGGAAACCTTAGAATTACTAGACTGACCTTGACTCTGTCTCTTGGACCAAGAAAGGTTAGGATGGTTTCTCCAACCAGGGTTATAGGTTTCTGAATAAGGGTCGAACTTCTGACGATTATCAAACCTAGTGTTATTATAAAGAGCATTGGATTGCTCTTCAACAGTGTGTCCTTCTCAAATTAGTTTGGGCTCAATACTACTAGATTGACTTCGTTCTAAAGCTTCTAACCTTTTAGATATAGCCGCTATTTTGGCATCCGATTCAAAAGATCCTTCTACCCTATTAACATTCCCTCTACTTAGGAGAATTGTTCTCTGCGGCTCCCTACTATTTTTCCACTATTAGGTTTTTTCGGCGTTTTTTTCAAAAATGTCATCGCACCATCGACAGTTTTATTTTCAAACCCACCTGTGCATAAAGACTCAACCATGGTTGTTGTCGAATAATTTAAACCCTCCTAGAGGATCTGAACTAGCCTTACTTTTTCTAAACCATGATCAGGACATTGGGATAATTAGTCATTGAACCTTTCTAAATACCTATATAAAGATTCTCCTTCTTGTTGAGCAAATGTGCAAATTTGCTGTCTAATAGATGATATTTTGTGCCTAGGGAAAAACTTCTGGGAAAAGGAAGATGTAAGTTGTTCATAGGTTTCAATTGACTCGGAAGTCAAACTATATAGCCAAGATTTAGCTTTGTCTATTAGCGAAAAAGGAAACAGTCTAAGTTTCAATGATTCATCATCTAGGTCCTTGATCCTGATGGCACTACATATTTCCTCAAAATCCCTAACATGGAAATATGGTTTTTCATTTTCTTTCCCTAAGAAGATTGGGAGCATCTGTATGATCCCAGGTTTCAACTCATAGTTTGCTTCAGTATCAGCTAACTTGATTCATGATGGACGAGAACTCCTAGTCGGGTTCAACAAAGCTTTTAAAGTTGCCATTGCTGGCGCTGTCAAAGAACTAGAAGTAACTTCTTCACACAGTGTCAAGTTCTCAAAATCAAAAACAAGGATCTCAAAAGAAGAGTCTTCGAGGTTCTCGTTTCCAGGGACAGAACTACTAGGCTTGTCAGTAATTAAGCGACCTAAAGCGTCTCTTCTCCAAATCCGCTTGAAGAGCGGTCTTGGCATACACTAAATAAAAACTAAAAATAAATAAATCCTAAACATAAGGAAATTCTAACAATCACAAGCAAGGATGACTCAACCAAATCAAACCTATTGAATCTAGCAAACAAAAAGCATGATGGCTCCACTTAGATTGTTTCTAGACCAGCTTCTATTCTTTCGTAAGGCAACTAGTTACAATTTTAGCAAACCTCTTAGAACAATCCGAATTAGATTAAGTCGAAGAGAAACAGGATAAGATCTAAGGAGCTTTGATAACCTTGTCTCTCTGGCACTTTTCCCTGGGTTACAAGGCGGCTCTAATCAACTTAAAATAATCTTCTTGAACTTCGAGTTCGGCTAACAAAGTAACCAATACAGTCCTTTTGAACGAGTTTCCTATAAGCTCGTTACCCTATCGGTCTCTTTTTAGTCAAAATTTTAAGGTTTTAGGTTCGCATTTGGTAACGTGTTCCTACAGCGGGCAAGAAGGAAATGGTGATGAAATCCGAGTCCTTATCTTGTATGGCCAGTTCTTGCCCTTTACTAGAAAATTAAATCCTTTTTCAGTTCCTCAATATATATGCATACGAAGGAATACAATAAACCCACTTGCAGGGGATTTCGTGGGTTGATCGAGTCTTACCTCCCGTACCAGACGGGGGATGATTCGGTTGTAGTCGACTCGGGCCACCAACTCCTGTGTCAGTGTGCGAACCCGAGGGGACGAGACAATATCGTAATTGTCGTCCTTCCCTGTATCAGTTTATATTCAAATAATACCCTTCGGTAGGGTTTAAAAATAAATAAAGTGTCCAAAGTCCCAAAAATAATGTCCAAAAAGTGTCCAAAATAAAAGAAAAATTACAGAAATAATACAAATTCCTAATACAATTTTCTAAAAAAAACGAATAAAATCTAAAATAAAATAAAATCTAATTAATAAAAATCTTCGTCTTCTTTTTCGTTCTTTAAGCTTTAACTTTTAACTCCAAGTCTTTTAGCTTTAATTCCAAGTCTTTGGCTCACTTGCTTTTCGATCCAAAATCCAACCTGTAGTAAAAAGAGAAATACTAAAAGAAACATAAAATAGAACAAAGTAAAATATATAAAAATAAAAATAAAACCTAAAAATAAATCTAAAACTCTAAATCTAAAAACAAGTCCGCGTCGGCGGCACCAAAAATTGATGTGATTTTAATATAGTGGTAGATTCGATTCTCGGACTTGTGAAGGTTTAATTTCTAGACCTAAATTTAATAAAAGAAAATAAAACAGATTAAAGTTAAGATGATTTAAAAATAATGGGAAGAACCAGGACCAAGGATTCCACTTTTAACCAATAACTTAAGTGATAAAATCATGCAATTCTTTTTTTCGATTTAATCCAAATATGCCAAAGATAGGTTTTTAGAAGAATAATTGTAAATCCTAAGCATGAGACATCAAGAGTAGTTAACTAAGCATGACTCATCAAAAGAGAACACAACTATTTAAGAATAACCATTTTTTCAATTTAATTCCATGCAAATAATAATAAAAGAATTGTAAATAAATAAATAAAATAGAGTTACCACTTAATTATCGGAGAAAAAGCTTCCTTCGTCGTCCCAGTAATGGTGATTAGCTCATTGTAGAGAAAACACACTCAAAATAATCTTTAATTGCTCAAAAAGTGTTTACAAAGGCTAAAATGAAGTAACACAGCTGATTTGATACTCTTTTAAGCGTTACAGTGAAGTGGTTCAGCGTGTTACAGTAGCAGAAAAAGGTACAAGAAAGAAGGACAGATAATATGTGTAGCAGATGAACAACTGTTGAAGCAGCTGAAGCGTTTCCTTCACGTAAGACTCCAAATTCCTTCATGTACACAGAATCAAGAAGAGTTTCCTTCACGTAAGACTCAAAATTCCCGCCAAAATCGATTTTTCAAATTCAAAAGTGAGATGCCCCCAATCCAAAGTGTGGGTGCCTTGATCACTTCTTCCCGGGTGCCATTAACAACTTTTCGAGCCGATTTTTCACAAATGTTTATTTCTCAAAAATACCTACAAAGACATAAAAAGACATAATAAGTACAAAAACGAACACTATCAAAATGGATAATCGAGTGCAATTTAGACATAAAAATGTGTCTATCAGAAAACTGATAACAAAACCGCTGGTGGTGCTTCTCATCAAGATGATCATCCTTTAGATATGAAGTCATCTCGCTATACTGTGAAGAAGAAGAATTTGGTGGATTAATCTGGTACTTCAGGAGTTCAACCTTCTGACTTAGTAAGGTCCGCAGATGTATCTGTTGCGGCCAATAAAACAACTTCTAAAAATAAGCGGTTAAACGAAAATTTTGGTTTTATATCGATGAACCTTGTGGAGTTTTAAAAAGAAACATAATCTTCAGCAATTTAAAGTTTCCTTCTGCGATCCTGCTGAAGGAGATGAAATTACGTTGGAGATGATGGAGAAGTTTGAGTACAGCAACAACAGGTTGTTAATACCCGCGGGAGTATTGGATGCAGGCTTGAAGCTTCCCCTGTACCAGAGCGGGAATTCTATTCAATTTGAGGTTCTCGCAAGCCGTAACAAGTCCAAACATAGTTTAGTCCGATCTGTTACCCAATATAACATAAATTGGTGGCGCGTGTTGGATGAATGTAGTATGCGTAGCAGGGGAAAAACCAACTTCTCATGTTACGTTCCCGACCCTGCAGAATGTAAACACTACACGGTAGATAACTTCCATGCTACATTTCTGACAATATAGCTGTGAAGAATTATAAGAATGGAGTGTCGGTCCGGGCCGCAGAGGTGGTGAAGGATTCCGCTTGCTCTGGGAGATTGATAACTCCAAGTTGAACGTCGTTCCTAGGACGCAGGATCCTTTACGGGAAAAGATCCGCAATGATCATGATTTCAGGTGGTACCGCACTCCCCTGATCATTGAAGGTACATGGATTTTCGGGTTCATCCAAAAAGCGTGGTTTACAACCTTCTATCGCGTTTTCATCCTTACTGCCCTTGGCGGTTGGACTTTGAAGCCTTCGCTTTTTCGCTAGTCAATGTGATACGTAAAATTCTCTCTATCTTTTTATATCCTGCTTTAAACATTGTTTAATTGTTTTTCCTCTTTTTTATAGCCGCAAGCTGAAGGAGGTTCGAAAGTAGATTCGAACGTTAAGCGTAAAGCCCCAACTCCAACAGAAAAGGTATTGATTTTTCAAATGAATTCTTATGATCCTTATGAATTTTATTTAATAATTTCTTGCGGTATATTGACAGGGTCAGAAGAAAGCTAAGGCTATGCCCGGTGCTTTATCTGACAGGGAGGAAGGAGAAATTCGTAATTCTTCTCCTAATCAACTAATATTGAGAGCTGAGGATAGCTCTGTTCCTGCGGAATTAGTTGGTGCTGTATTGGAAGCTACAAATGTTGCGGTCAATTTTTCGCACCAAGTTGTTGATCCTAATCCTGAACCTTCCTTCCTTTCTCAACTTTTTCCCCTGTTTGGAGATGATCTTCTCGAACCTTCTTCAAGTGAAGATGATTCATATGATAAGGAGGATCTCCCCATTCAAGGTGAACTGGAAAGTTTTGCAGTTGAAGTGGGTGAGCCGACAAATGCCGTGGCTGTGGAGGGTGAACCAGCAAATACTATGGTAGGAACTGCTCCTACTATAGATAATGTTACAAGCGTGGCTGTCGCTGATGCAGTGCAAATAAATGAAGAAATTCCGCACAAAATAAAGGAAAAGGAATTGCGGAAGATTCAAATCTCATGGACGAGGAGGAAGAGGCCTTCCGTTGGTTTATGACAAAGGAGCTACTGTCTGTTCCATGCGATTCTCTGCTGGTGGAATCAGATAGTCCTACTATCGCTAACT
This sequence comes from Papaver californicum, assembly GCA_023531435.1. Classification (NCBI taxonomy): domain Eukaryota; kingdom Viridiplantae; phylum Streptophyta; class Magnoliopsida; order Ranunculales; family Papaveraceae; genus Papaver; species Papaver californicum. Next base: position 5,116,201 of record JAJJMC010027464.1, on the reverse strand, counting down.
TGCGGGAGTATATGCGGTCTGCACCGTATGACGTAGTGAAAGATGCCTGGATAAGAGGCCAAGGCCAAATTGTCTACCCTCCTTCTATATAAATCAACCTTCTTCTCTTGTGGAGACAGTTGCGCTTGCAGATGGCGAAGTGTACTCTTTCCCGCAACAAGCTCTCTTGCAGGTATTCTTATTGTTTTAATAACCTTAGATTTCACTTTATTTTCATCTTTATTTACAACTTTAATCCTGCAAATTGCAGCTTGCACGGGGTCAAAACACTGCACATATGGTTTATAAGTTTTATAAGGGACGATCCATGAAGATGGAGACCCAATTTAGAACTGTGGAAGAAGAAGCTGCGGGTTTGTAGCGGGAAAATGATGTGCTTCGTCAGCAGTTACTTGATCTTCAAAATCAAGGTTTAATACTACTCCTCTCGTCATTTTTCTTACTTTATTTTTATGTTTTTTCTGAATTATTTCATGAGATCAGTGGGGGATTCAAACCTTGTGGCTAAGCTGCAACATAGAGGCATGCGTCTGACAGAACATGTATTGAAAGTCAATAGTGAAAATATGGAAATCAAGGGAAGATTCAATACTCTGGTTGATATGATAAATGAAGCTAAATCAAAGTATGAGGAGTTAGACTCAAAGCACCGGCTTTTATATGGAGATTTCATCCGCAAGAAGAAAGAGTACAATGCTACTTTGCTACGGACTAAGGATTGTTTTCTTGAAGTGCAGTCACAATCAGAGAGATTGGAAGAAGAGAATCGCAAACTCTATGCAGAACGCCAGAACATCCTTGCGGGATGTTCTCGTTCTAGGTCGCTTCACAACTCTCAGCTTTCTCTTTATTTGGCGCAACTGATTAAGGATAGAGATAACTCAGCTTCAGATGCTCATGCCAAAGGGAATGCACTTGCGGATGCTCAAGCCAAAATCCGCAGCTTATCTGGTTCCTGAAAGTGATATTTTTCGTTTACATAGAGAGATTGAAAAATGTACAGCGGAGTCTAATCAGTTGCGGGACAATGATTTACTGAAACAAGGGGAGTTAAACCAGTGTCGTCAAGATCTCCAGCAACTCACTGCCAATTATCATAAGCTTTTAGGAGAATAAGATTTTCTTGATGTTTCCAAAGATGCAATGACCCACGAACTAGAAGAGTTTGAATCCCTCGCAAGAGGTATTTTATTTTTCCTACATACTTGAAATTGAATACTATTTCCACATTGACTAACCTGTTATTTTTGTTACAGGTTTTGAAAGAAAATTCAAAGATGCGGCTGCAAGAGCTGCTAAGGCTGAAGGAGAGCTTGGTGCTACCAATGCTAAGGTGGAAGAAATCAAAGGGAAGTTGGAGCTTTTGACTATCAAGGCTAATGAGGCGCAACATCAGCTGGAACTTTTATCCTCTAAAACCAAAGAGGCGGAGAACAAATGGAAGCTGGAAACTTTGAAGGCTGAAAGCTTAGCTCGGGACTTGGCTTCAGAGAGAGGGAAAATAGTTTTTTGGAAGGGGAGTGTCGAAAAGTCTGCCGCCGAGGTAGATAAGTGCAAGAAGGAGCTTGAAGCCGCAAAAGCTTATATTTCTTGGTTGAGGATCGAAGCTCGAGTTGGAGTTGCAAAATCGGTCAACATCACTCTTGATAAAGTTAAGGCCGATGGATTTACCAAAGTCTATAGCCGCAAGTAAATCCCTCAAAATACTCCTTTTAATGCAAAATCTCCCGCTTCTTAGTTTTTTGCTTTGTTTTCCTGTTGCTTAGTTTTTCCTTCTTTCAAATTGTATTTGCACTTTCCTTTTGTCTCACATTATTGTTCCTGCAAAACAAATTTTAAATATATATAAATTGATTGTTAGTGCGTTGATTGAGTGTGTATTGATTAACCGCAAGGAAATTTTATACCTTGAGTTACTTTGAGGGTTGAAGCGCATGTAACTTCTCTCTAGCCAGGAGAAAATTAGGATGCGTTCCCTAGAGCACCTCCTGAAATGGAGAGTACCTGATACAATAATTAATGTCATGTTAAGAATCTCTGTCGTGAAAGATCCAATAGTCATACACTCATAGACATTTATATGGACTCTCTAGAGAGATTGCATTTGTTCTGCTTTACCTAGTATGAAGCCAAATTATTGTATGATTGCATTGTTGGTTATGGATAATATGCTTTAAGATATTGTGCGTTCCAAGGATGTCGTAATATTTCTCCATTCATATTCCGCAAGTGGTATGAACCTTTTCCCGCAATATCTTGTATGACATATGGCCCTGCCCATGTGCGTCAAATTTTGTTTTTTTTTGTCTCTTTGATATTCTGGTATTTGTCGTAGTACATACTGCCCTTCAACAAAATTCCGCAACTTGACTTTCTTGTTATATTCTCTTGCAAGTCTTCTTTGATAATTCTCCATTATTTAGGGCGTAACCTACCTTCCGCTTGTCCGTTACTTAGAGGATAAAGTTGAGTTGACTTGTTCTTTTGGATATTAAATGCTTCAAAAAGCATATCAATAATTTTCCTTTGTAATTGTTTTCCATTGTCTGAGACTATATCTACCGGGATCCCGAACCTACAAATTATATCTTCGAATAAAAACTTGAAAACATCCGTATCCCTAATACGAGCAAGAGCTTTGGCTTCAACCCATTTAGTGAAATAATCTGTTGTTACAATCAAGTATTTTCTCTTTTGTGTGCCTTCCACTAAGGGCCCAACAATATCTAATCCCCATTTTGCAAACGAACAGGAGCTAAGTACGGAATTGAGTCTGTTGCGGGAGATTTAATTCTCTTTGCAAAGCGTTGGCATTCTTCGCACCTTTTTGCCAGGTTCTCTGCATCTTTATGCATAAATGACCAGTAATAGCCTTGCATTTTTGCTTTCAGTGCAAGTGATCGTCTTCCACTATGATTTCCCACATCTATATAATGAATATCTGTGAGAATACGTTGTCCTTCTTTTGTGATAAACACCGAAATAATGGTCCCAAAAAAGATCTGCGGTACAAAATTTTACCCCGCAACCGATAATTTGCAGATTTTGATTGCACTTTCCTTGCCTCTTTAGTGTCTGCGGGAAATATCCCATTTTGTAAGTACTGAAGTATCGGGAGCCTCCAATCCTCTTCAGATGATTCATTTTCCGGTTTCTGTGGAAGGCTCGCATTATCTTTAATGGCTGCATCTTCAATATCTTCACCAACTTCTTCTTCCATGTTTTCGACTGCCCATAACTTTATTGATGGCTCATAGATTTTCCCAATTTTGACTACTGAAGTATTTTGATCTTTGATCATTGAAGAAATAAATGCTAATGCATCAGCATGGTGATTTGGGATGCCAATTTTTGAACAAGATTCTTGTATTCTATCAAGTCTTCATCAAGCGCTTGATATTTCAATTCAACCTGCCGAATTATCAGTTGTGAATCACTTGTAAGTCGCACATCATTTATTCCCAATTCGATGATAAGTCGAAAGGCATGAACCACCGCCTCATATTCCACTATATTATTTGTGTGTTCACCGAATTCAAGACGAAATGCATGTACCATGCTATCTCCTGTTGGGGTTGTAATCACAATTCCGATTCCTGCTCCTTCTTTATTCCGTGCCCCATCAACAAATACTTCCCATCTGCGGGAGTTTACAGAACTCAGAATATCTTGGGAATCATCATCTTCTATCTCGGGCAAACCTTGAATTTCAAAATCATCATCGAGTGGTAAATCCGCAAGAAAATCTGCCAAGACTTATGATTTTCGCGCAATTTGTATTTCAAATAAGATATGGAATTGTTCCAATTGTGCGTTCCACTTTGTTATTCTCCCTACTTTTCCCGTATTCTTTAGTACGGATTCTAACTAAAGTTAACTTGGTACCCGCACATAGTGTGTTAGAAAATATGTGCGCAACTTTTGTGTGGAAAAAACCAGTGCTAATATCAATTGTTCAATTTTGGTGTAATTCATTTCTGCAAGGTTGAGAGTTTTACTGATGTAGTACACTGGTTTCTCTACTTTCTCATTTGTTCGTACCAATACCGCACTTACTGCATCTTCTGTTGCTGCTATGTATAAGGCCAGTACCTCTTCAGGTTCTGGTTTTTGTAATGCGGGTAATGTAGCGAGATAGGATTTGATGTTTTGGAAAGCTTGCTCATAATTTTCGTTCCATACAAATTTAATTTTCTTTTTCAAGGTGTCAAAAAAGGGCTTACATCTGTCCGATGATCTGGCAATGAATCTGCTAAGTGCAGCCGAACAACCATTTAATTTCTGGACTTATTTTACATTCCTTGGTGATGGCATGTTAACAATTTCTTGTATTTTTGCCGGATCAACTTCAATCCCTTTTTTGGTGACCAAATACCCCAAAAACTTTCCTGACGTAACTCCAAAAATGGATTTGTCTGGATTGACTTTCCTTTTGTATTTTCATAAGGCCTCAAATATTTCTCTCAAGTCTTGTAGATGATCCTTTGAAAGTTTACTTTTTATCAGCATATCATATACATAGACTTCCAGGGAGCGGCCTATCCATGGTTTAAAAATTGCGTCTACCAATCGCTGATAAGTTGGTCCCGCATTCCTTAGCCCAAATGACATTCTGGTATAGTAGCACAAACCGTGTGGAGTGAAAAATGCAGTGTGTTCTTGATCTTCTTCATTTAGAGCAATCTGATTATACCCTGAATGCCCATCCATGAAGGATAAAGCCTCATGTCCTTCAACCGCGTCCACTAACTGATCAATGTTGGGAAGCGGATAACTATCTCTCGATATAAATTCTTACTACCCCATTCTTTTTTGGTACAATCACCATGTTAGATATCCAAGTTGGGTATTGCACCTCTCGAATATATCCCGCATCCATGAGCTTCTTTAGTTCCTTTTCAATTGGCAAATGATATTCGGGTGCCACTTTGCGTATGCGCTTCCGAAAAGGTGTAGTACCCGGATGTATATGCAACTCATGACAGAAAATATTTGGATCAATGCCTGGCATATCCTTCATTTTCCATGCGAAAATATCCACATAATCTCTAAGTAGATTGACCAAATCATGTTCCATTTCCGATTCCATTAATGTTCCAATCTTGATTATTTCGGAGCTTCTTCCGTTCATATATTGACATTCTTGGTTTCTTCAACTTCTGACAAAGTGGATTTGGGAGCTCCTAAAAGTGTGAGAGCTCCCTTTATTGCTATTCTAGAATACTGCCCCTTTCTTTATTTTTTTGGCATGTTTGCTTCTGATGAAGTATTTTCATTTGTTTCGTTACTGACCCTCTTCCCGCAGTCTCAATCAAATATTGGTTTATTGCTTCTTCTTTGGCTTTTATCTTTCGCTCTTTTCTTCTCTCTTGTTGCTGTTGAACTCGTTCCTCATTCATGTGAGTTTCTGCGATGATACAAGATTTTGCAACATTATGATCCCCTTTTATCTCCATCTCCCCTTGCGGTGTCGGGAATCGCAAGTATTGGTGATATGTTGAGGTCAGTCCTTTGAATTGGTGGATCCAATGTCTACCAATGATGGCATTATATGGAGATGGTGCCTCCACTACACTGAATTTAGTCAAAATATACTTATTGGTCCTGCCATAACATCAAGTAAAATTTCCCCTTTTGGTTTTGAGGCTATCCCATTAAACCCATAGATAGTGTAGTAAGAAGGTGTAAGTTGATCGTCCTTTAATCCTATTTTTTTGAATGTGTCATAAAATAACACACTAAGGGAGCTTCCCCCATCCATGAGGATCTTTTTGATATTTCATCCCGATACTGGTAGAGTGAGCACCAATAGATCATTATGTGTTTCAATTTCCTGGTCAACCTCGTCCGCTGAAAAAGTTAACGGGGAAGCCATCCATTCTTCCCATGTTTCTGTGACTCTTCCCGCAGCTTACGCCTTTTCATCTATCATCTGTGAACCCTTTTACGCAGCTTCTTTTCAATGGCTGCGTTCATAGATGATTGACTCGACTCGGTATAAGAAATCATATTGACGGTTGGGTTATTCTGTAGAATATTTACAGTTTTTCCTATGTTGAGTCTTGGCGGAGGATTGGGCAAATAAATAAATTCTTTAACTCTCCCATATCAATCAATTTTTGGACTTGCAACTTCAAATTCCTGCATCTGCTTATGGGATGGCCCTGAAAGCAATGATATTCACAATAATCTTTTGAATTCTGTGTGTGTGATGGCTGCTTTCCTTTTTCCCATGGCCATTCAAAATCTTGCCTGTTCTTAATGGCATTTAGAATTTGTGAGTAAGGGGTGTTGAGTTTAGTGAAAACCCGATCCTCAAATTGGCGGTTGAACTTTCTTTCATCATCTACCTTGCCTCGTTTGAATTCAATATTAGGATTTTCACCCGCAACCCTCTTTCCAGAACTTGTTGATGGTTCTACAAAATTTACCCTGTTGGCAACCCTCTGATGTTGGAAAATTATTCTCGGATGTTGTTTTTGAATATCCCGCAACCTTGCATATTTTTCGATAATTTCCCAGAGATCCCTTTCGGTTTTCGGATTTTTTTCATGAATATCTACAAAGAGTGGGCTCATTCGGTTGGGTATCCCCTATTTGTAACAGTTAATAGAAATTTCTGGATTTACATTCCCTATTGCTTGACAGATCGACTGCCATCGATATGTGTAGTCTCGGATAGTCTCCTCTTTCCAAGACGCAAGGGCAAACAACTTGTCAATCCCAGCGTTTGCGGGTTTATTATACATGTATATTTCCAAAAATTTACGAGTCAGTTGTGCGTACGAATGTATTGACCCTTCTGGTAAATTATAATACCATGTTAATGATGAGCCTTTCATACTTGAAGGAAAATATCGAAACATAATTGTATCATCCTGTTCCCAACGGGTCATATTGCAGTTGTAGTACTTTAAATGAGCCGCTGGATCCTTTGTCCCATCACAGCATTCGAAGATAGGAAGATTGCATTTATGCGTGATTGATGCATGCGCAAGGTGCGAGGCCAATGGTGTTCTACTGGCCTCTTTTAACACTTCTTCAAGTCACCCTCCCTCTTGTTTATTTTTTAAAGTTTTGATTTCTTCTCTCATTTGTTCCGTGTCCTCAAAATATTTTTGCCATCTGTTGATTTGCGGCTCTGAATCATCAAAATCTAGTCTATCAGGTTCATACCGCTGATTTATCTTGTTTTGTTTTGAGTGAAAATATGTGTCATGCGCGGGTTCCACTACCATCACTCTTTGATCTTTATTGGTCCTTGCTTTACCTTTTGCGGATCTGTTTGAGCTTACTTCCCCATGTATTCTGCTAATAGATGCTTCTGCATCTTGTTGGGCCTTTTGTATGAGCATTTGATTCTCTTGGGTTAAAAGAGCAATTGTTTCTGCATAAGTTTTTCGTGCCTTACGCATTTCAATCATTTCTTCAAACAGTTGATTAATAGGGTCAATCCTATTCTGTGATGCTTCTTCATGTGGTTGGTTAATTGACTGATTAATTGGAATATTTTCCTGAGCATCCAAGGGTTGTGGTCCTTAGGATTCCTCTACTACTTCTCTTTCTGGAAGAGTCTTTATTGTATGATTTCCCAGATTTCTTATATCACCATCTTGTTCTTGCACTATTCTATTTGGAACTGTCTCCATTTACGTAATTTCTTTTGGATTATTCTAATACCTTCTTTGTTCAATCTTATGCTGTCGTAGAAGTTTCTTTGTCAATGTTCTAACAAGAGTTCAGATAATGAGATATGTGTTTCATAGGACTTTAACACCCGTAATATATATATATATATATATATAACAATTTTACATAATGACTAGATAACTTTCCAATTTAACTCAGGTTTTATAAGTTCATCAAATTATTTTTTGCAAACAAAACAGAAACAAGTTCAGAAATTTAATTTAAAGCTTATTTTACTGTTTTGACAAGAATCAAAACTAGATTGTTACAATACAATTTTAATTCATACAATCAACTGAATCAGAGACACATAAATTTAATGATTTCAAGCTAAATTCTTTTGCATAATTATTATAAAACATAATATTTTGGTGGAAGTTTATGAGCAAAGTTTTTAAACCCATGATTAAGAGAACATATAAGGTATCCAGGAATATTAATATAAATGAAAGGTATCAATTAAAGAAGTATTGTGCAAACAATTAAATCTATATAAACATCAGTTGAAAGAACTCCTAGTTAAAAATGTTGTAATAGGGTTTTTTTTTATAAGATAACGAAATTCAAGGTTTTTTTTTCTTTCTAAAAATGAAGATTTGGACAGATAGAATAAATTATTTTACTTATTCCTGTTTCTAGCGCCAATTGTGAATACCAAAAATCTAAATCCTTGGATCACAACCATCAAAGTCAGAAATATAGTAAAATTAAACTACTTAAAATGAAAACGTAACATGTTAACAAATTGAACAAGGAATTAATACAAGTATCAACACAATGATTTTACGTGGTTCGACAATCAAATTTTCTACATCCACGGGTGATAAAGATTTGGATCATTTTTATTCATGTTTATATGTTACAGATAAATATCAAGCTACATACTTAAAGACAAATTAATCAAAGAACAAATTGAACTATCAAATTAATACAAGTCTCATACGTAAACTCTTTGCTCTGATCCTATTCCTTATGTCCAAGTTTCCCAAATTTTTCCAGTCCTTCTTTCTGTTTGAGAGTTTGGTATTTATAACAAATTTCATGGGTCCCTCCAATCTAACTTTCCACCTATTAGATCTTATCATATCTTTGGAACGGAGTGTATCCCGCAAGACTTATTTGTATTTCCCACAAGACTTGATTTGCGTACTTCGTATTTCCCTTAGTTTCTCGCTTAGTATCCCGCACTTCCTCTGCGGATTTATACTCAAGTTGTTGTTTTTTGGGTTTCGATGGACGTTGCGGTCTTATTAGAATTAGGGCATATCTGACATGTGGCCCTTGAAAGTGACTTGTCATGCTCTAGTTTCTTTTGTTTCGCAACTTGTACAGCTGAGATGTGTCTCTCATGCATCGATGTTTGTCAGTTCCCTTTACTGTGTCAGGCTTTCCCGCAACTTGTGTGTCAGTCATGCAACGAAGCTATCTGTTTCGAGCAGTGTGCCATGCTTTCCCGTAAATTATATGTCGATCATGCAATGGTGCTGTCTATTTCAGTACTTCTTAAAAGATTTTATTTCAATATTTCTCGTTTTATCTTAATCTGATATTCCTCCCATAGTATTTGAACACATGTAGTTAGGGATTTTATACCCTCACACTTAACAAATTAGGTGTTATTGAAAATCTCTCATTTTTGTTTTCATGTGTCATGATATATTCATATTAAGAATAAAATTCATCATTAACATCTACTGCTTCTACATGGTTTTTGGATTTGGTTAATTCTACTTAATTTTAATAATTTTAATTTAGGAATATAATTGGGTTAATTAGTTTTAGATTCAGTTATTGTCATTGTGCTCTAGTTTAATATTCTTAGCAGTAAACTAGAATCAGGATTTGGTTTGATTTCATTTCATTTCGTTTGATAATTAATCAAATTTAATGAATCTTGGTAAATTATTTAATAAAAATCATATAGGTAATCAAATTTATAGGGGTCGTATATTGTTGAATTCTCATAAATTTTCTATTAATATTTGAATGGCAGTAATAGATATGGTCAAATATCTTCTTTCATATTCTTTTAAGATATGTTAGCTAAGAACTATCTAGATTCTAGCATAGAGAAAGATTAAATAACAGAGAAATCAGGAGTAAAGAGATAGGTACTTAGTTGATTTTCCATGGTGGATGGTGTTGAGGTAGAGCATAATGCATTGTTGGTGATGAAGAATAGGTGTGATGACTACGGTCAATATAGAGATAAGAGATTAGATAATTGAATGTGAAACTTAATTTATCTTATTTTCTCTAACGAGTTAAGATTATGCTTATATTATGAACAGAAGTCTTATTAAAGAAAATGAACAATGATGTTTCGCCATCCTGTTAACACTCAGCATCATCAAAAATCCACTTCATATGGGCAGTTGGAAATTCCGTGGTATGGGGAGGAGAAAGAGATTGTAAGACCGTACAGTTTTGTAAAACTCCTAGAAAATGCTCTAATTTTTTGAGTCTTGAAATGTATTGTGATAACAGTTATTCTTTTTACTCGATTCTAAGGGAAGGTTTAGTTCTAGTTGTTTGCAAGTCTTGCTTGTTATGTCTTTTAACAATTTTGAGTTATAACAGTTACTGACTTACTTGCATAGTAAGAGTTGAAGATGCAGTTGTGTAGAATTGAATGCCACGTGCGAATGAGTTAACAACAAGGTTGGAAGGTACATATATTAATACTGATTTACCAACATATACCATTTTCAGTCTTCATAAAAGAGATCTTAAATACTGTCAACATGGCTATTACAAATTCCTTTTAACAGACAAGACAAACATACAATAGTTATGCCAGAACAACAATCTTACAACATTTTCATGTTTTGCGTATTCGGTATGTGTATTTTAGGTACATTTGCACATTTGCTAATTTATTCTGTACAGTACAAGCCTAAATTTAAACAACCTATTTTCTCTTAAATGGAAGCACACTACTCAGAAAGACGTTGTGTATTGCAAGATTTTCCACTTTAATGTTTTCAGTTTCTTGCATTGAAAGAGCAACTTGTATGGCAAAATTTAAGTCTTTGCATGGCTGTGAAGCATCAGTGTTCAATTTCTTCAACCAGGATTCTGTTTTACAAGCAAATAACAGCAAAAAATTTAGTATAAAGCTGGAAGATTAAGCTCATATCAAATAGGCACAATGCATAAAGCTGAAAGATATTAGTCGTTGTTTTACAAATCACAGGATACATTAGCCACAGGATTGCATCTGTTTGTGTAAGTACCTTCCTAGTATCTATTTCAGAACCAAAAAAAACAAAAGCATTGATGCATTGCAAGACTTAAGATGAGGTTATAGAGGTGTTTATCACCTAAAATGTGCCAACCTTTAAAAAAAAATATATCGTTCATGTTGCCATCGGTATGCTTTGCTGTAAATTTGCTGCCAGTTTAATCCAGGCATCAATCCCTACCTATTATACATGAATCCCTACCTAGTATACATATATGCAGCAACTAACTATGATTTTCCCCTTTGATCACCCGAATCACACATAAGAATACCAAATTCAAGCCCTAGATTTTCAATCACTTGGCATGATCCAAGACTAACCAATCCAATTACATTATTATACATCAAAATCAAATGACTAAATGATTAATCAAATCTAGAAACATCATGTCTACATATAATACAGTAGCTAAAATGAAAAGCAGACAGATTATAATTCTTAATATAAATATATCATTGCATAGAGAAACAAAAATGATATACTTTGAGAAACCTATTTTGTAAATTAAAATTAAATTGTTAGGGTTGCATACTTGAAAAACATTGTCGTCACTTGTTACTGGTTCTTCATACAAAATACATTCTCTTACCTAAACTCTTCCATGAACTACCTTGATTTCAGATTTTAGGCTTCGAATTCAGGACGAAAATGGAAAGAAAAGAGAGGGAGAGAATAGACATCCGATGACGCTACTAGAATAGGAAGCCTAATATACGCTAAATTTAAGTAGATCGAGTAGCTTACAATAGAGATGAAGACTGAAGAGCTCATTGTCACGGGGTCGGTCCTTCGTCTCAACTTGACTCCGTGCGGCACTTGTTTAGAATTCCGTTACTAGATAAGTAAGCCTTAAAAACAAAGTTTAACACAACTTTGTGTTACTACTCAAGATCAAAACTCACAAGAAACTCAAGAACGCTCAAGAACACTCAAGAACAAGAGAGAATGATTGAATGAGAGAATTAAGTGTGTATTGCTCTCTTACTTGGATTGTTGGATGATTACAAATGAGAATGTCATCCCTATTTATACTAGTTGGGAGCCAAGAATGTTCTAGAAAATTATCTAAGATTTATACAAATGTATGGCTAAGATCTACTTCTAGATTATTCTACTCTTATCCACAAATATCTACACCATTCTAGAATATTCTAAGAAAAGGACAAATGAGAGAAGATTCTAGAATGGGAGGCTAGCCATTTAGCCAAAGAGGCTAGCCAAGGTGGTGCACAAGGGTGAGTTAGCCATGTGTTGAGCCATTTGGTGCACCCTTGTGACATTCTCCCCCACCCGAATTCGCAGACGTCCTCGTCGCGTTGTACTTGTCGATGAGATCTTTGTTGCCAAAGTAAGTCTTCATGTTCCCAACTGGCTTCACTGTCTGGTTGATCCTTCCATCGGACAAGATATTCCTTATAAATTCGCCCTCCTCTTGAGACACGTCTGTGTGACTCTATGTTTGAAGCCTGCTTGTCTAGAGAGGTAATCATATTGAATGGGGCTATCTTGGTAACTCCTCTAGACTCGTCATCTTGATCCGCATAATATGGCTTCAAGCAGCTGACATGAAAGACGGGATGGATCTTCATGTGGCTAGGTAGCTCCAATCTATAGGATGCCTTCCCGACTTTCTAGACAATGCGAAATGGACCTTCGTATCGTCGAATGAGTCCCTTGTGTACCTTCCGAAAGGATTTGAACTGTTGCGGGTTCAACTTCAGCATGACTAAGTCATCTTCTTCGAAAGATACGGGTCTCCTTTTCTCGTCCGCCCATTTCTTCATTCACTGAGAGGCTCTCTCCAACTATGCTTTGGCCAAGTCGTGCTTCTCATGCAACTCCTTAGTGAATTGAAAAACAGCAGGGCTCTTTCCTCTATATCCCCCAGCGAGTGTGTGTGGCATCAAAGGTTGCTGGCCTGTGGCCAACTCGAATGGACTATGGCCAGATGATTCACTCTTCTGCAAATTATAGCAAAACTGAACCACGTCAAATAATTCCACCCAATTTCTTTGGTTAGCATTCGCGAAGTGTCTCAAGTACTCCTCCAACAAGGCATTGGTGCGCTCCGTTTGTCCATCTGTTTGAGGATGAAAGCTTGTAGAAAAGTTGAGCTCGGACCCAAGTAACTTGAACACTTCTGTCCAAAATTTCCCCGTAAATCTTGGATCGCGATCGCTAACTATGATCTTTGGTATGCCCCAATATTTCACCACGTACTTCACGAACAGTCGAGCAGCCTGTTCCGCGGTGCAGTCTGTAGGTGCAGCGACGAAGGTAGAATACTTGGTGAACCTGTCCACGACCACCAAGATTGATCCCAAGCCATCTACCTTAGGTAAGGCAAAGATGAAGTCCATCGATAAACACTCCCACGGTCTATCTGGCACTGGTAATGACTCTAAAAGTCCTCCTGACTTCTTGTGTTCTACCTTATCCTGCTGGCATACCAGACACGTCCGAACATAGGCATCCACATCGTCCTCCATCTTTGGCCAGTAATAACTTGCTTCCAGCAAAGCCAAAGTCCTTCTTTGGCCAGGGTGGCCTGCCCATCGGGTGTCATGACACTCGTGCATTAGTTCACGCCTCAAGTTCCCATGCTTAGGTATGAATATCCTGTTCCCATGTGTGAATAGAAGACCGTCTTTCAACTAGAACCGACGAGTCTTCCCCTTATTCACCGCATGAATGAGGCTCTTTGCAAAAGTGTCCTGTTCCAAGCCTTCCCGTACACGATCCGGAATGGTACCCGTCAATTTGGCGATAGCAGCTACACGTTCCAATGCAAGACTAGCAAGTTCCGCTTTTCGGCTCAATGCATCAGCAACATAGTTGGTGCGGCCTGGCTTGTACTCAAGCTTCATGTTGAACTCGGCCAGAAAGTCTTGCCACCTTGCTTGCTTTGGAGACAACTTCTTCTGAGTCTGGAAGTAGCTAGTAGCCACATTATCAGTGAAGACCATGAAATGTGACCCAAGAAGGTAGTGCCTCCATGTACGAAGATAGTGTATGACGGAAGTCATCTCTTTCTCTTGCACCGTATAGCGCCGTTCCGCATCGTTCAACTTCCGACTTTCATATGCAAGCGGGTGTCCTTCCTACATAAGTACTCCACCAATAGCAAAGTCAGAAGCATCAGCGTATACCTCAAAAGGCTTGGTGTGATCAGGTAATCTTAAGACTGGTTCTTTCACAACCGCGGTCTTGAGATCATCGAAAGCGGCTTGGCATTCTTCGCTCCACGTCCAAGTCCTCGCTTTCTTTAGCAAATCCGTGAGCGGTGTTGCTCTCTTCGAGTATCCCTCGATGAATCTCCGGTAGTAGTTGGCAAGTCCTAGGAAAGACCGCAACTGAGCCACTTTGGTAGGCGGTTCCCACTCCCTGATAGCCTTGATCTTCTTTTCCTCCATCCAGATTTGGCCATCACCTATCCAATGTCCAAGGAAGGACACTTTGGGTTGAGCGAAGCTGCATTTCTCATTCTTCACATATAAAGAGTTCTCCCTCAGTACTTGGAACATGATCCGCAAGTGTTTGAGGTGCTCATCCAAAGTGTGGCTATACACGACGATATCGTCAAGGTACACGACTACGAACCGATCAAGATATGGGTGGAAGACCTTGTTCATCAAAGTGCAAAATGTGGCAGGAGCATTGTTTAGACCAAAAGGCATAACTAAAAATTCGTAAGCTCCGTACCTCGCTACACATGTGGTCTTCGGCTCGTCCCCTCTGCTATATGAACTTGATAGTATCCCGACCTCAAGTCCAGCTTTGTGAAGTATCGAGCATTACCCAATTGATCGAACAAGTCTTCTACTCGGGGAATTGGATACTTGTTCTTTACGGTCACCTTGTTTAGGGCTCGGTAGTCGATGCACATCTAGAGACTTCCGTCCTTCTTCTTCTGAAACAGCACCGAGGCTCCGTAAGGGGCCTTGGAAGGTTGGATGTAGCCGGCATCCAACAATTCCTTGAGTTGCTTCTTCAACTCCTCCAATTCTGGCGGGGCCATGCGATATGGGGCCATGGCGGGCGGCTTTGCTCCAGGTTCTAGCTCGATCTGATGATCCACCTCCCTCTTAGGTTGTAGTTTCTTGGGAAACTCGGCTGGCATCACGTCCTGGTACTCCTGCAAAGCTTTTTGCACCTCCAATGGAACGAACTCGACCAGTTCTTCGCTTTCCTCAATGATGGCTGCTACAAAGGTGGGTTCTCCCTTGTGAACACCCCTCTTTAGTTGTAGAGCCGACAGTGCACTCGAGCAAGTCTCCTTGGTCCGGGTGGCTGGAATCACACATGGAGACTTCTCGTCACTGATGCTGACTACGCCGAGGCAAGGCACCACGGCAACTTTGGCACGATCCAAGAAATCCACTCCGAGAATAACTTTGAAATCATCCATCTTTACCACCATAAAGTCGGTAATTCCCTTCCACGCGCCAACCTTCATTTCGACCCCCTTGGCCGCTCCGTGAACAGGTATGGCTTCTGAATTTACCGCCTTGATGGTGCTTGAATCAGCTTCGACCTTCAACTTAAATCTATCGGCTTTTCCTTTAGAGATGAAGTTGTGCGTTGCACCAGAATCG
This sequence comes from Papaver californicum, assembly GCA_023531435.1. NCBI lineage: Eukaryota > Viridiplantae > Streptophyta > Magnoliopsida > Ranunculales > Papaveraceae > Papaver > Papaver californicum. Next base: position 5,100,672 of record JAJJMC010027464.1, on the reverse strand, counting down.
ACCATTGCCTTGGTCTTCTGCTCGTTTACACTTATGTCCACATACATAAGTCCTTTGTTCTCCTTTGGTGCTGGACGTTTTTCCTTGGGCTGGCTCTTGATTGCGCTCAATCGAACGGCTCCCAGGTGCGAGTCTTCGGTTTTCTCTTCATGCTCCGCAATCAAAGAGTTGAGCAAGTTCTTTTTGGGACAACTGTGGGCAAGATGGTCACCTTGGCAAATGAAGCATTTCTTCACACGGTTATCTTGCCTTCCTTTCCACCCGTTACTTAGCTTGGACCCTTCGCGGCTAGTTTGTGGCTTATCGCGGTAGTTCCTGTCTCCCCCACCCGTTCCTTGTGATAATGGCTTGGATGGCTTGTTCTTGGCAAGTTGATCAGATTTGCTAGAAAAGTCATCAAGTTTCTCGACAGTGCTTAACGCGGTGGACAAGTCAGTTATACCTCTTCGTTGAAGTTCCATAGAAGCCCAACGAGGTAGGCCACGATTGAAGTGGTAGAAGCGGTCCTCGTCTGCCATTGTTAATATGTCTAACATGAGGGAATTAAATTGTTTGAAATATTCGGAAATGGTTCCTGAATACTTCAAATTGTGAATCTTGTCCCGAGCTTTGTGCTTAACGTTCTCCGGATAGAACATGGCTTTAATCTCCCTTTTGAACTCCGCCCAAGTAGTGATGGTGCAGACTCCTCTCTCGATTTCTGCATATTTTCTTCTCCACCACAATAATCCATCTTCTATCAGGTACATGGTCGTCGTATCGACTCGTTCTTGCTCGTCATCTAGGCCCGTGGCCCTGAAGTATCTTTCCATGTTCCATAGAAAGTTTTCCAGCTCCTTAGCATCCCTTGCGCCGGAGTATTCCTTTGGTTCTGGCACCCTCACTCTAGATGGTCCACGAACCGAATTTCCTCGTATCAGGGTCCTTAGCTCATCAATTTGAACTTGCAGCATCCTCAAATGTGCACCCATCTCGTTCCGATATGTCTCAAAAGAGACCTCCATCGATTTCTCCAAATCATCTTGTTGCTCCATGGATTCCCCTAAATCCAGGTTCAACTTTTCTACCTTTTCTTCCAGTGATCCAACACGAGATTCTAAACGGGGGCCCACTGACTTATCCCGTTGTTGTTTCTTTGTCTTCTCAACCTTTTCATTATTGTTAGTGATAACAACATTTGCATCAATTGAAGACATGGTGAGAGATCTTACCAAGAGTAGTATGAACTTAGCTCTGATACCACTTGTCACGGGGTCGGTCCTTCGCCTCGACTTGACTCCGTGCGGCACTTGTCTAGAATTCCGTTACTATAAGTAAGCCTTAAAAACAAAGTTTAACACAACTTTGTGTTACTACTCAAGATCAAAACTCACAAGAAACTCAAGAACGCTCAAGAACAAGAGAGAACAAGAGAGAATGATTGAATGAGAGAATTAAGTGTGTATTGCTCTCTTACTTGGATTGTTGGATGATTACAAATGAGAATGGCATCCCTATTTATACTAGTTGGGATCCAAGAATATTCTAGAGAATTATCTAAGATCTATACAAGTGTATGGCTAAGATCTACTTCTAGATTATTCTACTCTTATCCACAAATATTTACACTATTCTAGAATATTCTAAGAAAAGGACAAATGAGAGAAGATTCTAGAATGGGAGGCTAGCCATTTAGCCAAAGGGGCTAGCCAAGGTGGTGCACAAGGGTGAGTTAGCCATGTGTTGAGCCATTTGGTGCACCCTTGTGACATCATGCTCTCCGAATCGGGAGAGAGAGAGTGAAAGAGGCAGAAGAAAAATATTTAGGGTAGTTCTAAACCTAAGTATGAATCAACGGAAAAAAATCATCCAAATCTGAGAAACATAAAGTCGACGACTCTAAAGATATATACAACTTTTCAGAAAATTTCAGAGGAAGTCAGACACGTTTTATCTTTCTCTGTCCGCCACATCAGCTCCACATGCGATGGATTTTGATTATTTGACTCACAAAAATGACATAGTCAAAGTGACATAGCCATGTGGCACAAAAAGACAAAAAAGTCAAGACATCCCACTCAAATGAAAACGGGCGGGTCATGTTAATCGGGTATACCATTTATTAAACCCGGATTTTTTTTTCAGACTTGTTTTCGCATTCAAAAATCCATCAAAGAATGCATTCATACTTTCACTTCTTTGAGTAGAACTCATTCATATAACCAATCAAATTGGACATATTTTCTCCCTAAAAGTTGTAAGTACAACTAAATGTGAAACTAGATATTAGAACAGATGTAGTTGTAAGATGAGCACAGTAGACCAAAAATGTTATCAAGGAAATATAGTACGAAAACAAAGCTACTATGCCCTTACTAGAATGCATGTTTGCTAGACAAGAAGCCTGGTGGGGGGAATCCGATGCGTTTCCGAAGAGGTTCGGGGAGTGTTCCAAATTCAAATCTATCTTTGAATATCATCTTCCTCATCCTTACACCAGTATGTCTCTAAGATATGGACAGACATCTCGTAAATATCATTATTATCATGGCTTTGTAGAGCTTCGATTTTATCTAAACCTCCACAATCATCAATCATCTCTGCATAGATATTGTCCTCATTAGTCTTTCCCAACTCGTTATCAGATTCACCAACCCTCAGGATGTTCTCAAGGCCTTTTAGGCATACCATCACAGTTCTAGAATCTGTGCATGTCAAAAGATCACAGAGTGGGTTTATGCATCCTTGCTCCACCAGATATCTACAGGGACAAAATTGTTATAATTAGCTGTCAGACAATTGGAGGTCAATCAAGATAATGTGACGTACAAAATGTTCAACGTTTCCCTCCCCTTGTCTATCGGTATGCTTACCTTGATGGACACATGCCATCGAAGAACACTTTATGAGACATATTCTCCTTGACTGAACCTGTGCATTAACACAAGATCACCCTGCTCCTCTCAGGTGTAGTTCCAGAGGAAGTTCATAAATATGTTGGGAAGGATCAAGTGATAGAGGTTTTTCGAAGTCTTTGAGAATTATTATGAGGAAAAGAAGTTCATACCGGATTTGCTCAGATACTGCTCCAGAGGAAGCATTGGTGATAGCCCAAGCAGCTTCCTTCTTGGGAATTACAGGGTATGAGACAAATTCATTTAACAAATTCAGTTGGGAATTACTGATATGAGACAAAAAATATGTTGTTGGTACTTCTCTGCTGCAGTCTTTATTCCCAACTATTGGTGTGCCTGACAGATCCAGAGACAAATTCAATCAGTAACATTTTCAACTCAATCAAACCCTAATTCAGAGACAAACATGTTCAATTCAATAAAACCCCCAAATTGAATTTAACAGCAACATTTTGAATTCAATCAAACCCTAATTCAATCATACCTTAACCAAACACCAAATTCAATCAAACCCTAACCAAACATGTTCGATTCAATCACCCATATTGCAATCATTTGCACCCTGGAAACATAAACGTACCAGCGATGATGATGAAACTAGTTTGAAGAAAACCCTAGTTTGAAGAACGTACCAGCGATGATAATGAAAAAGATGAAAGGATGATAGAACCCTAGTTTGAACGTACCAGCGACAAGACCATGAAGATGCGGATTCAACTGATCATCTTTGAAGAAATAGATGATAGAAATCCGAAAGAAGAAGATGATGTTCTTTCTTTCAGATGAAAGAAAGAAATGGGGAAGATGATACGAAAATTGAGAAAGAAAAAAAAATCCGGGTTTAATAAATGGTATACCCGATTAACATGACCCGCCCGTTTTCATTTGAGTGGGATGTCTTGACTTTTTTGTCTTTTTGTGCCACATGGCTATGTCACTTTGACTATGTCATTTTTGTGAGTCAAATAATCAAAATCCACATGCGATATGGTTTTTAGGTTGTTTTTTAGACGGTATGTATAAAATTATTGGTGATATAAACAATGGGATCATTTGATTCTCGTACGGGATAATTTCCGGAAAAAAACCACGGTCAACGACTCAACATAACATTGTTTTTTTTTATATTAAGTTTTCATTTATAATAACTAGCGAGTGATTTATGTAGTTTACGTGTAATTTTATACGAAGATTTAATTAGGATAAACCTTCTAGTTAGGGCTGTACATCGGGTGGGTCGGGTCGGGGTTGGTCTCATCCGCACCCGACCCGTTACATTAGCGGGTTTTTATTTTTCACCCGCACCCGACTCGCCGTAAAACGGGTCGGGTCGGATTTGACCCCGACTTTCTGGCGGGTCGGGTGCGGGTGACCCGCTATCACCCGCCAAGACTAATAATTCTGTTCCTGTTCCTGTCCCTATTCCTGTCCCGTCCTGTCCTCCTGTTCCTGTTCTGTATATTGATTTGTTTTGTATCATGTATTTCTGTTATGTTCTTAATACTAACTCGATACTACAAAAGAGTCACATTCACATTCACATTCACATTCACATTCACATAACCATGCGTCTATGCCCATTCAAAAGTTCAATAAGTTACAAACTATGAAAGAAAAGAGTTGTATGAAAGAAAATAGTTGTAACTTTGGATTGTCAACAGTTGAAAGAAAACCAGAAATATACCTAAAAGAAAAGAAAGAGATTTAAGTTTAAGAACTTGCCAGAATCAACTGCCGCAGGATGACATTGGGAAAAATTAACTTAAAACTTCCTCCTCCAGGTCACTGAATACGATTCAATCATCATCTATGATAATGGAAGAAGCACCAAGGTTACCAAATAGCTATGCAACAAAAGAAGTGAACAATTAGAATGAAAGAAATTAAAATAGTAATAATAATATAAGAAGTTAAGAAACATGAAGTACAAATTATACCCGACTCAAGAACATCAACCTCCTCCTCCTGGACTCCAAGGCTAGAAGAATGTTTGTCAATTGGTGTACGTAACCAATTTTGCAATAAAATTAATGTCTCAAGTGTTCTAGGCTTTAAACAACTTCGAAAAGGATCCAAAATTCGTTTTCCGGTACTAAAAGTTGATTCAGAAGTAACAGAAGAAGCAGGTATAGCAAAAATATATCTTTGGCTATGAGTGGCAAAATGTCAAACCTCGCACAGTTGACTTTCCACCAAAGCAATATATCAAAAGAAGAATCCTCATTGGTTGGCGAGTATATAGGCTCAGCCAAGTATCTTTCCACCTCAGATCTCCTATGCTCCTCCATAGTAGTTAATTGGCTTTTTCGTTTATTCCTTTCTTCCCTATACTTAGCCTTGCTAGAAATAGAAGAACCTTGAGCAGAAGTAGAACTAGAGTTACCTAAAGACTCGGATGAAGATATCACACTTTCAGTTGTATGTCCTAATTTATAAGTTGTGAACAGTTCATCAAAATCCTTTTTAACTTTATCAACCCAAGCTTTTACCCTTCTTTGTTTTATCAGAGGGTCGTAATGTACAACTAAATCTTCAACAGTCACATACAATCCTTGTTCTTTGTCTCGTGGATCCAGAAGTACAGCAATAAACATCAACGAATTCATTTTTTCAAAATCTCCCCAATACTTGTTGTACTTGAGAAACATTACATCGCCCATGTGACTTAAGAAAGGATCCTCATATCTATTTTTCCAATCTTCTAATTCTTGACGAACAGTACCGAGTTCCTCCAAGAATGAGTGGGAAGTAACATATGTAGAAGCTGAAAAAACAATAGTTGAATCGTAGAATACCTTTAGAAACTGAATCAGAACTCTGGAATTGCACCAATCATATCTTTCAGGAGCATGCACTGGAGGCCTTTTCTTATTCTTGGATTTTCTAAGAGCAACATCTACTTCTTCTTCTGGAATATCTACTTCTTCTTCTTCATCGTCAGAATCTAGATCAAAATCAGCATCTATATCAACATTGTCATCACCGTCACCCATAGAAAAAAATGGTACTGAAATATCATAACAAAATTTCTCATGGAATGCCCTATCTGACTCATGTAGCCTTTCAAAAGCTTTTTCATACCTCTATGCAGCAACTAACATCAAATAAGTACAATTCTACCGCGTTTTCACATCCAAAATCAAACCTTTTTTACAATCTATCCTTGCCATCTCAGCAGCATCCATAAACTTCTTCAATCTTGCGGGATATTTCGTGACATACTTTACCACTGCCTTGATTCTGAGAATTGATGTATGGTACTTTTTTAAACCATCCTTAACGACAAGAGCAAGTGCGTGAGCCGCACATCTAACATGCAAAAATTTAGCTCCAAATAATGAAAAACCCCAACTAACAACTTGTTTTCTCAAATAATCAATAGCAGTTTTATTCGCAGATGCATTATCAAGAGTGACAGTGAATACTCTCTCAAGCCCCCATTCCACCAAACATTTCTCCAAAGCCTTACCAATTTGTTTACCTTCATGACTTTCAATCAAACAAAAACAGATGATTCTTTTATGCAGCTTCCATTCCCGATCAATAAAATGAGCCGTTACAACCATGTAATTGTAGTTCTGCATCGATGTCCAAGTATCAGTAGTAAGACATACCCTTGTCTTATTTGTCTTGAAATAACTTATCAATGAGGCCTTTTCATTCAAAAACAACGTGCATATATCACGATACACTATCATACGACTTGGAATCTTAAATCTCGGCTCAAGATACTTACTGTAAGCCCTAAAACCTTCGCCTTCAACAATTCTAAAAGCCATTTCATCTGTAATAATAACCTAATCTACGCTCTTCTATATCCTTCTTGAGAAAAAGTGACCCCCACCAACTTTGGTTCCTCTCCCGGCTTGCACGGCTGAAAATCAAGTGTCTGTTGTCCTCCCTGCTCCTTATTAACTGATTTCTTGTACTCAATACACTTCTCTAAATGATGAGAAATATTGGTAGTCCCATGTGTTTTACCACCAATCTTGTAACTACGCCGACCCTTTGGACAATGCTTACACTTTGCTTTAGCACCATCTTCTATAATATCGAAGTGATTCCATACCCAAGATTTTTCACACCAACTCTAGGCTTCTTATTTGATGATGAAGGTTGAGAAGATGGTGTCGCGGATGATGAAGGTTGACTAGATGGTGACGCTGATGACCCAGTTGTACTCCTTGTCCCTTCTAAGGATGCCGGTTGACGTTAAGGTGGAGGTCCCATACAACTTTGGTATGGTCTTCCTTGTGCAAGTGGAAGATCTGAACTAACGTCATCTTCTGAGATTTCAAGGCAAAGAGATGGAAGAAGGGGTGAGTTGTCATATATACATATGTATTAGAATTAGTCAAATGCAGTAGTACTTTTAATATGTATTAGAATATGTATTAGAATTAGTCAAATGCAATATAGGAATCTACATACATACAATATTTAAGGATTCAATTATGTGGATATGCTACTTCAATTAGGATCAGTTAGTGTTTTGCTTACCGGTGGTATTCCCTAGTAAAAAGAGATGTCAGCTCAACCAAACTAAGGGTAAAGAAATATGACAACATCAGTCTTATTGGTATGTGGAAGCACTGAATCTTATTGGTGTCTGTTGCAGTCTGTTGCATGTGTTTCTTTGAACATTATTTTGGACCTCAAAGCCTCAAATAATGAAAGCAAAACTTACTGTTTGGATCTTTCAGATAAAATAAACAAAGACAATACTAGTACAAAACAGACTTTTTTAGAACAAGGGCAATGTAATAAAGAGTCATAACTCATCTAACAAAAAGTTCCACACCACAATTATCTGACTACAAGAACTATACACATCTCCATTAGCATCTCCTCAAGGGTGACCATTGACTTAAGTGCCTGACATGTCTGTTGTTATCAGTTGCATAATTTGGTGAACCTGCAAGTTGTCTGGCACACTCATGGCAGAAAGAAGCACCAAGGTCATGGTTATATGGTGTTACATAAAAAATTTGCATTAACCGATCTACTTAATCAACCATAAGATTAACCTTTTTCACGATGTTATTTGTTATTACCTTAATTAGCGGCTGGTAAAGTTCAATTTTGGCATCCTTCGGTATTCATTAACTAAGTGACAGCAAGAAAATATCTTGAAATATGAGTGCAAATGTACCATATTATAACCATAATCCACGATAGTGAGAAGGAAAGAGGTGCTATAACTAGTAACGATAAAGTAGTTAATGCTGTCTTTACTTAAAATAGGTCTTTCTCTGTACTTGTTGTTGTTTCTGTGAGTAGTGTATCCAGTTGTTACAATTATTGCCTATTACTCTACTAGTGTAATATTACAGAACAATCGATGTTAAACAACATTTACCATTAATAATTATTATTTACATGTTTCTATTCTAATCTTGCTACACATTACCAAAAAT
>JAJJMC010027464.1:5072255-5087361 GCA_023531435.1 Papaver californicum | reverse complement strand
TCTGATGATTTTGGTTGTTTGGGTTGATTCAATTTTCTGCCCAAACAGGGCTCCCACCCTCCTGACGTACATATCCCTTGAATATGTGCTCAACCACCAGGCCAACCGCTATTGGTTGACATTAATTTACGATATTAAATATAATACATTTGTATCATAAACCATATTACTCTACGTACAAAATTTTATATTTTTATTATTTAATACATACTGAATTATCATTATCGAATTTATATTTTTAAGATAATTATACATATAAGTACGCCGTCCTAAATTACTGTCGAAAAACGAATCGTTAATTAGACTTTTGACCGAATTCAAATTATCTGAATCTGTAATATACATATATTTTTCGTCCGAACTATACTCCGTATCTCAAATTACTAACTAGGCTCTCAACCATTAGTTCCTCACAGGGGAGAATATCCAGAATTTTTTTGTGTCAGTGTAGAATGATTGTTTTCTCTTATGATTACGAAGGCTTCAAGTACAAAACATGAAATTCTTAAAACCACTTAAGCAGAGATATTCAACCGTTGGGATCTCCAACAACTCAAATAATTAATGGATGTAAATTTCTTTTTTTAAAACATTTTTTTTTGCCCAAAACAAAATTACGCTTTAGTTTAGATTTAAGATTGATTAAAGCAAAGTAGGAATTACTTATAGGTCATTATTTAGTGGGTTGATTTAATGATAGGTCCACTCCATAAATTAAAAAAAAGATCTGTTTTATTTATCACACCGTCCTCTCATGTGTGGGATTGTTATAAAATTTTAAAACATACCAAAACTAACCTCTCTCCAACAACTTCTTCTTCTCCTCGCGAATTTTCTAGGCTTTGCGTTCGCTTTTTCTCCTCCTCTGCTGAAGATCATTCTCCAGGTTAGTTGATTTATGTTTAATCTTGTTATTTCTTTGTTTTTTGATTCTTTTTTTGTATCTGCTATTTTCTAAACAGATGAGTCATCTTTATTAGCTTATCTTGATGATATTTTTTCAGTTTTTCTTTTATAATTTCGAATTATTAGTTTCGGCTATTCTGTTTTTAGTTTTTACCGAATTATATGATGTTGATTCCATCATAACCAGTGTAGCAGCATTTGGTTCTCTTTCTGGCGTTCTGTATTTGGATTTTTTATTGTTCATATGCTTCATTAGGATTATACTGGCCAATATCTGTATTTTGATTTAAGTTTTTAGGATTTGTTGTTTGTAGATCTTGAAATCAGTTTTTCAATTTGGTTTTTTGTTTAGTTTTGCATGTTCATTCTTTATTTCTGATTCAGTTGGCGAGATTATCATATTTTCAGTTTGCTTTTATTTGTTTTTAGATTTTGTTTATGTTACAGTTTTTCTTTGATTTTGGTTTTTTCATTCAGATCCAACAATGTATGTTAACTATATTTTCAATATCAGTTCAATAATGTTATTCATTCTGCTTTGTATATGATTTAAGTGTATATAGGCTATATTGTTCAATAGTTCAGTAATACGAATAAATCTTCTTGTTCTTGTTTTTTTTTGTCTATTATCCTAAACTGTATATAGACTATATTGTTTACTATATAGACTTCCAGCAACATAGTCAAGATGATTGTGGAGATCATAGTTATGGTTTATATGATTCATTGAACGTAATTTAAGCTATACAGTTCAAAATGTAAAAAACATTCACAAAAGTGTCAACAAAACAATCAGAATATAAAAAAAATCCAGAAAGAAATAAACAAAGAATTTTGTGTACTTACGTTTTGGTGTTACTTCTTTTTACGTCTTATGGCTTCAACATTATCTTATGTTATAACTTTTTATGTTTTTCTACTACTTTATCATATTGTTTCAACCAATTTTCATTTTCTTTGTTGAATTTTGAGTAGGTTTTACTTTAGGGTTTTTCTGATATTTTGTAGTTGTGACTTCAATTTTGTAGGGAAGAAGTTTTACTGACTTCGATTTTGTAGGAAACGATAACGAAGAAGAAGATTGATTAGTAACTGAAAATCAAAACCTAGTTTGACCGAATATTGATTTGAATTTCAGTTTAGAAATTAGAACGATTTAGAAGGAAGACTGTTGAAATTTGAATGATTTAGAAGGAAGATTGTTGAAATTCTTTGCGTTTTCAAACGATTTCAAAACTAAAAAACTGAATTCCCAAATCCAGTTTCAGATCGTGATAAAGAGAGTGGGAGAATGGAGAAGAAAAATAGAAAACCTGATTAAATGTGGGTATAACAGTTGTATTTTTGTTTCTCCGTGTAGGCTTCACACGTTTGGGAAGAAGGGATGTTTTGGTCTTTTCCATGTTTTAAAGAAAAAAGAATCTCCGTTTAATTTCTTAATATGAAAGGACCTAATAATAACAAACTATATGGATAATGGACCTATCAATAAATTTCCCATGCAAAACGATGAAGCACACCTATACGTTTTGGCCTTTTGGCCATGTTTTTTGCTTGATTGAAGCAACCTTGGAGCACCATTAAAGTTAGTCTTATAAGATAAATTATACGTATACTCGGTGTAATATGTCCGTGAATTATAAAATATTTTGAGTGTTTTACTAATAAATAAATGTGTCGAGTGTATATCAATCGATGAATTATATATATCCACACTATCTAATTATTTTGACGCCAATAAGTTCAAAGCTATTTTTTTTGGTGATACCTCTGAAAAGACAAGGGTACCGAGTATTCCACTAATGTTTTTGCAATAACCTATATCAGATATATCTTGTATAATATTTTAGACCAATATGGATTACAGATTACTTCAACAAGGTGATCTTGGATATAATCTAGATTCCGCTCATGAAATAGATTTAAAAGAACGATTCAAAATGTTGTTAATGTACAGGTGTATCTATTTTAATTATAACTATGAAAATTATAACGCAAAAAGATAAAATAAATCACACGACACAAGATTTTGTTAATGAGGAAAATTGCTAGGCAGAAAAAACTCAGGATCTAGTCCAGTTTTAAATACTCTTAGGATTAAGCGGCCACACAAATGCATACTCATAACCTCGTGTAGTTGAGATCGAATAAACTACCCATAATTACTCAGTTTCCTCAATATCCCTACACCTATAACCAATCTGGTCTACACACGTGAATCACCTAGCATAATCCACTGTTAAGTATTGCTTTACCTCCGTAAAGAATTTCTGCTACTCAATTCCTTTAGGAGATTTTACAAACATCAAAGAATCCAATTGTTTGCTAACCACTCAAATCCAACCACAAGTACCAAAGATATTGTATGTTTAATGTAGAAAAGGATCTTCAGTTTACATCTAAGATACCAAGATAAACAAGATATAACAAATTCGAAACTCCTTGATAAGATCAATCAAGATTTACGATTACAAAATTAATCTACTCGATTATAAGACTTACGTTTATGATAAATCACTAGAGATACATTAATTTGCTGGTCATGAATCTAACCTTCATAATATTCAAATTTAGGTAGAGATTTAAGATTTTCTTTGGTAATTCATTGCTATTGTGTAACTATTTAGAATCTAGATCCTTAAACTAGGGTTTATGTACTATTTATGGAGTTTTCTGGAAGAATTGGAGAGGAAGAAACCAAAATAAAAGAGAGAAATTAAGTATTAAGTTTATTGATAAATGAATTCTTAGTTTACAAAATGAGCCTTACTGGCTATATATACAGGAGATGATCCACATGTTATTTATGTGATCAGTGGGGACCAATTATATATTATATATCACTGGGACAGCAGATCACATCTAAATTTCCCGCCTTATAGCTGGAGATGTCGGATCTTCACTCCCATGTATTCCATCTCTTCAGGTACTCATATTGTCAGCTTGTGGAGATCTCAACTTCTTTCAGCTTCGAAGTCCAAGTCCTTGATGTTCTGTCAGCTATTCGTTCCAGATGCTTTACTCTTCATCTCCTAGTCGTACTCTCGAAATAGATGTAAACCTTCTCATATAACTCGAGCTATTACCACGTAACTTTAGCTTCTGTCACGTGATTCAGGTAGTAGGAGATCTCGACTCTGGATTTTTGTTTACAGTCAAGTGATGAAGCTTAAGATTCCGCCCTTAGTGAGAAAGAAGTTTCTTCATAGCTTCCAGCTATTGGCAATGTTAAACTCTAGTTCATTTAAATAGTTGCCACTAGTTTCATTTAATCTAATTTGAGACTTAACTTTAATTAAACTGTAGTTCGCATGATATTAGTGCCTGCTCAAATATTTGTCAGCTGTTCTTTTTTTAACTAGTTTAGCTAATCTATAGCTGATTCTTATTTGTATCTTATATAACTATTTACGATTCAGCTTTTACATCTGTATATTTCAGCTTCATCTCGGATTTCGGCTATAGATATTCAATCTTCTTTTCTGTTGATTTTTACATATTTTCACTTATTTGAGATACTCTGCTTTCTGGATTGGCTTTTTGGTAATTATCACATCATATTTCCCCCCATTTTCATCAAAAATTAGTTCCAGTTCTACTTTTTAATTAAGCTGTAAGTTCAACTTAAACTTACCCTCAGATTTTACGGTAACCACTTATAATGGTGTAGATGGTGGGTTTTTGTTAGGGTTAAAATGGTAAAAAATTATGTTTCTGAACTGGGTCTTAGAAATATTTAACTTCATAATTATGCAAAGAATTTTAAAACAGGCGCTCATCCCGGTCTCTCTCTCTCTGTATGTACTTAATCACATGAATGCATCACCTGGATGCCCTTATCAGATTATTACATATGCGATCAAATTCGTTAGATGAATTAACATTCATCCCTGTACAAAAAATTGTTAGAATAACACTAGTGCTCATTATAACATTCCCATATATTCTATAAGTTTTACATAACAAATCTCAAGCCCCTAGATGGATTGCCCACTAGTATGGAGCAATTTGAGTGTTCTTTGGTGCTATATTCCACAGCTGAATTCCCAAAAATTGCCCTATGTCAACATTCATGCTCAACTGAATGACATTGACTCACTAAAAATGCATGTACAACTTTATATAGAAGTATGTAGTAGGTTACATATGAATTCGCTTGACTAGAGCACCACAATTATGCTTATATGGCAAACCAAAATTGTGTTAAGTACAAAAAATAGCTTCTACTAGCTAAATTTAGCCTTGGCCACGTCAATCCTTGCTTAAAGAAACAACCAACGTGAATAACACAAAGTTAAACTCAATTTTAAACTTTAGAAACGCTAAAATTGGGTTCGCAACACTTACAAGTGTTTCAAATAGCCAACAAAGCCTTCCAATCCAAATTTAGCAAAGGGGACAACTCATATTTGAGTTCATATAAGCGTTGCAAAATTTTTTATTGGACGGCCACACCAAGCAGGATGTGCGGACGGCCAAGTCAAAGGGTCACAACACTTGTAAACGTTGCAAATAGAAATATTTTGATGCCTAAAGTTAGGTAAGTGTGCTACGGTCCAAGTTCAAATATGAAATGGATATAAGTGTTGCAAAGGCCATACATGGCCTCACATGTATATTTTCGAACATGGCCTCACACACATATATTTTTATGTGTGGCCTCACAGGCATATGTTTTTATGTGTGGCCTCAGGGACATATTTTTGCACTCAGCATGCTACGTTTATGCTGGCACATCTATTTTTCTAATACTAAGAGCGCCAGTGCTAATTGATCTATATGAACTCACATTGTTTCTCATAAATCCAATAAAATAAAATAAACTAAAATACATATTTTATTTTAAGTTGTATACTTTTATAATAGGTCTTGCTAGACTCATTAGGCTAGTCAAGCATGATAAGCCATTAGTCAAAAGACTAACTAAGCAAGTCTTATTTGACTTCATATTAGTAGTGTTTAATACAACAAAAATTACACGAGACATCAAAGATGTCACAAATGGGAGGATATTCACTAGGGTATTGGTATGGCGGTCTACGGCACGTGGTGCAGCAGTAAACCCACTTAAGAGAAAATCTTTGGAAAATTAATGGTTGAGTAGAGGAGAGGTGGGTGAGCAACCATCCATTCATACTCAGGAAAAGTGGGGAACGGTTACTAGCACATTCATTCACCATCTCCACTTAATCACTACTACACTATAGATACTTCTGGTCGGTTGACAGCCAAGAAAAATTATTTTAAGTTCTTTTCACTCACAATTATAAATAAGAGTATAGTAATAAGAAGAATTCGATCCACAAGAAGATATGGGTTGTTAATCGTATTTGAAAACTTATGGAAATTGAGAGGATTTTGTTGTTTAAAAATAATTGAAATTAAAGAAAACTAAATTGAAAATGTTTAAGAAAATATCAGAGGAAAAAGTTGGTTAAGGAATTCGCCGTCCAACACTACACATGTTACTCAATTACGCATCAATATTATCATCACTCTCTCATGTTACCAATATCCCTAAAGTATCCCCAATCGGTGCCAACACTTCGTTATCCCAGGGTCTACGTCGAAAGCTTCTATCGTAGCGTCTCAAAAAATCAACAAATATAGCAATCGCTAATATATGAATTCTTTTTCCACAAATAACCTAATGCTTTATCAATAAGATATTCAATTTGAGAAAAGATTTAAATTCTATGAGACGGGTTATTCATAGATAATATAAACACAATCGTGGTATATTCAACCTAGGTCAAGTTTTACTTATGATTTCTTTCACGATTTGCACCGCTAGTAGTCACAAATTATTACTAATTACTAGAACTCTTGATAAAATTACCTAAGACTTCTAATTAGTTATAGATAATTTATTTATATATTTAATTCGTGACTTAAATATGAAAAATAACTAATCGAATTACATGAACACAATCATGTAATTATTATGCGTAGTAAAAAATGAGCAATAAATACGAGAATGAATGAATAAAATCAATGCATTAATCAAAATAACATGTTTGTGATTTTAGGTTACATCCTTAACCAATAAAATAAATTAGCTACTCATAATGAAGTTTATGAAAATTAAAGTAGAGAAAAGATAGAAAGCAAACCACAAACGAAAAAGAACTCGAGTTATCCTTGTATGAAATTAACTCCTTAGCTTCTGTTCTTCTCTGAGGACTTTTTTCAAACAGGTTGTGTGTCAGAACAAGGGTGAGAGCATGAGTTTAGGTGGTAATTCGAACCTCCTTTTATAGTTTTCTTCCCTGCAATTTTGAATCTGATAATCATTCAACAATTCTAAACACATACCAACACTAAAACACACTTGAATCCCCACCATTCATCTCCAAAATCAACTGCAAAAGGTCACTTGTGGCTGTTTCCAGATAAAGTTCATTCCAAATCCAATCCAAACTCCAAAATTCTCTGAATTTTCGCTCAAGTCTTCAATTCTGATTAATACCCAAGTTTTATAACCGTCTTAGACTCTCAATAACACCTATTAATCTCTTCAATTCGTCACCAAATCGCTGGCAGCAACCATTGTTGTTCTTGACTGAATTTTAGGTCAAGTATTGGAGTTTTAAAGCATATCGAATTCTTCGAATTTTACCTACCTTTCCTGCTTTATCTCGATCTCCAAAAACCTCTTTTAATCTTCTCCATTCTAAACTTCAATCAATGGAAGCAAACTCGACTGATTTCCGGCCAAATATCTCCTCAAAAATTCATCCAAATCTCCAACGAAATCGTACCAATTCACTTGTTTATCTCGAGTTTACAAACCTCTTCAAACAACCACAATTCCATGGCTACAAGTTAGCTTATTCACTGACCTTTTCCGCCCAAAAAAGAAGTTTAAATCATAAGCAGCTGAAATTATTATGTTCCTGGTCGTGAAAGTGAAGATAGAGCTGGTTTCCCCTTATCGGTTGGAAGGGTGTAAACAACATCGCCATAGGAAATTCAAAATTTCTTCCCTCGTACGTGTTTTAAAGAATGTAAAAGCTAATCACCCCTTAACGGCTGAAAAGGTGTCAATTATGACAAACACCCCTTAACATTTCTAGGCCTGACAATAACACTCTCGCGTAAAATGATCATTCTACCCTTTTAGTTATTTTCCGTTTCAAAGCTCTTGTTTTGCTTATAACTTCTTTATACGACCTCAGAATGACCTCATTCTTTCACCGTTGGCTTCTTAATTCAATTCTTTACGAGATGGTAATTAGAAATCATGTATTTTAATAAGGTGAATTTTTTCTTTGGCCCTTTTTCACTCGTAGAACTTGACTTCCTTGTTCATTTTATGTCGCAACGAACTCCTTTCTTTTTGTTTAGTTCAGACAACCTCAAAACACCTAGTAAACTTAAAAACAAACAATATCATAGCATAATAATATGAAAACTAACAAGAAATCAATGAATTAGAGCATCAAACTGGTGAAAATAATGTACCTATCAAATTCCCCCACACTTGCCTTTTGCTAGTCCTCGAGCAAACATAAAATCTAAACTAACCTGAATTAAACTAAAATAGAACAACTCCCTTTCGTTTAGGATACGGTTAAACTTAGCATGTGTAACAAGCCTTTTAACCCCTAGGTGTCCATAGTGGACGAGTTATAGTCTCGTGAGAGTTTACAAGAGATTTACCCACAAAACCTACTTCAATTTTCAAATATTCCAAAGCACATGCATCCAAAGAGCTAAGAGGATATAAAGTTTCTGCACACTAATAATAAGAAGTTAGATGTATCAAAGAAAATTATTCTCATGCTTAACTCTTGAGTTAGGAGAAAACCACCATATGAAAGAATTCAGGTTCAAAGCGATCGAATGTTTTGACTTCTGCCTCACCAATAGGGTTTTATAAATTTACACTCAAAAGACGCACTTTATGGTTCTTATGTATGCAGGAAGGAATGAAGATATAAATCCTGCACATGTTGAATGGTGGAAAGGAAAAGTAACCTCCCGAATCATATTTGAATATTCTATAGAAACACGGGAAGAAAAATACATGTTTTCTGATGATCTCTACGAAAGGAAATCAATCACTATGCGAGGATGTGAATGTTGACTCACCTTTTCACCCAATCTACAATCAACACCACTCTCACAGCGTCCCATAGAAACGTCTTCGGCTTCAACTGTAGATGATGAAATCTTGAACTTCATAGGACTTCGAAAATTTATAACTCTTTTCTTCTCAAATTCTTGTTGCTTAAAACTTCTTTAAAGATATCTTCTTTCCCACGACCTTAACAAATAAATATACACTAAAGCAATAATTTTTTTTATTTTTTTTTGAATAAAAAGACATGAAATATGAAATAAAAACTGAAAGAATAACAATGAAACTAATATGACCGTGGGAGAAGGACTTTACTACTTGATTCTTCACAACTTGTATTGTCTCAGTATCATAAACTTCACAAAAATTCACTTCTTTTGATTTCTTCGCTTTTGTACTTAGTCTTCAACTAAGATACAAAATTCTGCTCCTTGTATTGTTGCTTGAAAAAACCTTGAAAGTTATCAACTTTCCTTCAAATTTGTAATGTTCCGCTTGTTGATGATGATGGTGTTTTCTTATGGACCTATTGTTGTCGAGAGATAGAGAATGATGCCAACTGCAAATCAAACTTCAAGGTAAGGTTTTTTTTCGCAATTCTGATGTCACCCTCATGATTGATAGATTAGCACTCAAGAGATCAAAAAGTAGTGCTAAAATGGTACGAGGTTGGGTAGCTCATCATTTTACCCGGAGTTCACGCAGATGAAACGCTGTAAACGAACAATTTAGACAAGTATAAATAACTGAAGGTTTGGTGCCTCACTTATATGGGCATTGAATGATCAGCTTCCCTAATACTGTATTCGCCACCGACGGTTTAAGTCCCTTTTTGTTAGCTCTTGCCTCTCAACAACTAAGAAACCCGAATATAGTTCGCTAATACTTCTAAGTTCAGTTATTTCTCTAAGAACTCCGTATGTATACATAGATACAAGTGTATTAAGTGACTCTAAAATATCTAAAAGTTGGGGATTTCATGCAAACAGGTACAAAATAGTTTAAAATTTTCTACCTAAAAGTGAATAATTCTATATGCTGAATCACTCCCCACACTTAAACTTTACATTGTCCTCAATGTAAATTGACTTGTCCAATATAAAATCAAGGTGGTAAATCCTAAAATGATATGAAAAGATAATAAAAATAAAAACTAAAAATTAAATGATAAAGATAGAAATACAAAACCAATAGGTTGCCTCCCATTCAACGCTTGGTTTAAATTCCTTAACCTGACCTTCTGGTCGCATGTGGACCAATAATCTGAAAATTTGGGAATCCACCCATTGAATAATCTGCATTATAAATAATAACTTCACATAAACATTAGTACAAGAAAATAATAGTGAAGTTATCAATCGACAGAAGTTTCCCTCTCACTTAGTCCTTTCTACACTCGGAAGTGGATAGAGAACATATAATTCAAGAACTTCTATAGATTCCTCTTTGCTAACCTGCATAGTATGATAATCAAATACTTCTAATGACGGATATTTAGAATCAAAGTCATTCAATAAAACTTCCGAAGCACATACATTCAAGCCTAGGTGAGGTAAAGGAAAATGATCAATAGTCAAAGGTTTAGTCAAACCTTCCAAATTTTCTTGTATTGCAGGATCCTCATCTTTATCAAAAAATTCTAATGAATTACTTACCTCTTGTGTATTGTGGTTCTCTATCAAACTTTCTAACCGTTATTCATTAGTTTCTGCCTCAACAAGAATCTCGGCATCAACATTATCAATATCATCCTCGGCAAGTTCAATTGGGTTTTCCACAATATTGTTCAATTCGATTTCATCCTTAACATACTCCTCTTCGTTTTTAGACTCACCGTAATCAGAATCTTCATCGGTTTCCCAACCTTTATCATAACGTCGTTTAAATTCCATACGAAGGGTCCTACTAATTTCTTCAAGAAGCTCTTCTGAGGCTCTGTCATCTTCCAACTTGTATAATTTCTGAGTAAGTTTTCAGATACTCACACGTTTTCCACCATTAGCTACAGTAGAATCTCTTGCACATGACTCTTCCCTTTGAATATGTGAATGATCATTATTAAGATCAAGAGTTGAGTTAACTACATAATTATCATCAAAATCAGATTCAAAGTTGGAATAGCTAGATACTGGTGTAAGGATTTTCGAAAGGTTCAAGATCATCATTGTATCCCATAGAATAATGTTGCTCACGTTTATTTATCAAGGCTCTTTTACCTTCTAGAATTTATGTACATGATGCCCCTTCATCTATCAATTTCTCAAACCTTCTATCAAGTTTTCTCAAACTTGGTAGTCTTACACCATCACTTGTGGTAGAGTTTCTAAATCTTGTCTCCTCCCATTGAATGAGTGAATGATCATAAATACTATCAAGAGTAGATTTAGATAAACCATTACAAGCATAATTATCCTCTCCTCCTTGTAATTGTTCACTTACATACCTACTATAAGGAGGTTGGCATTTATGAGAATAATTAAAAGGGTACGTGGAATATTGGTCATAACCAAATGATTGGTTGTGATTATGCTCCCTGTATGGTTGGAAATTGTAATAGGGTTGAGATTGAAAACCAAATCGATTACCATTATAAGCTTGATATCATGCACCATACATGGAATACAAGTACCTGAAACAAGATTTTCAAAACTAGGTTAGAATCAAAAATAAAAAAAAAACAAAAATCAGAAATAAAAATACAAATAAAACTAAAAACAAAAAATAAGAAATCATAAACAAATAACAATCTGCTATGCCTCCCCGGCAGCAGCGCCAAATCTTGGCCGGCTGTCAGCCAAGCAAAATTATTTTAAGTTCTTTTCACTCACAATATAAATAAGAGTATAGTAACAAGAATATTTCGATCCATAAGGAGATATGGGTTGTAATCGTATTTGAAAACTTATGGAAATTAGGGGGATTTTGTTGTTTAAAAATAATTGAAATTAAAGAAAACTAAATTGAAAATGTTTAAGAAAATATCAGAGGAAAAAGTTGGTTAAGGAATTCGATGTCCATCACTACACATGTTACTCGATTATGCATCAATATTATCATCACTCTCTCATGTTACCAATAGCCCTAAAGTATCCCCAATCGGTGTCAACACTTCATTATGTCTCCAAAAATCAACAAATATTGCAATCGCTAATATATGAATTCTTTTTCCATAAATAAACTAATGCTTTATCGCTAAGAGAATCGATTTGAGAAAAACTTTAAATTCTACGAGACGGGTTATTCATAGATAATAGAAACACAATCGTGGTATATTCAACCTACGTCAAGTTTTACTTGTGATTTCCTTCACGATTCCCACCCCTAGTAGTCACAAATTACTACTAATTACTAGAACTCTTGATAAAATTACCTAATACTTCTAATTAGTTATAAATAAGTTATTTATATAATTAATTCGTGACTTAAATATGAAAAATAACTAATCGTATTACATGAACATAATCATGTTATTATTATGCTTAGTAAAACACGAGCGATAATTATGAGAGTGAATGAATAAAATCAATGCGTTAATTAAAATAACATATTTGTGATTTTAGGTTACATCACTAACCAATAAAATAAATTAGCTACTCATAATGGAGTTTATGAAAATTAAAGTAGAGAAAAGATAGAAAACAAACTAAAAACCAAGAAGAACTCGAGTTATCTGTGCATGAAATTAACTCCTTAGCTTCTGTTCTTCTTGTAAGATAATTTCTTATAGGACTAATTATCTTTATTGGGCCCATGTGAGAATCTAGTTTATTATAGGATATTGCTAAATATCTAACCTGGTTTATATAAGGAGTTAGATTCCTAATATATATATCTTCTTTGATGGACAGTCGCGATCTAAATATCAAATACTAAAACCCTAGGAACTTGGTCCTCTCTCTACCTATAAAAGGAACATAGTACCCATCAACATTATATTCAAGGAATTACGACTCATTACGCCGAAGGTCAAGAAAGAGAAACCATGACCTCCACAAGGTATTACTGCTGCTATAAAGATGATCGCTAATGTACTACATAATAGTGCTACCAGGTATTCCGTATAATCTATTCCTGCATATTTTATTGTGTGATTATTATGAAGTTCAATGATCCTAAATTTAAATATCTATAAAATCAAATCTTTATAGTTGATATCAGAGCATGCATTTAAAACTCATAATCATCCGATGACAGTATGCGATAATGGTTTTGTATTCGTTTGCGACTATTACCTCAAACTTCACGCGTAATTCTATACATTTGACTTTCATGATAACTCATCATCACCTGGCATGAAATTTAAATCTGAAATCAACCAATTTCCGCTGCATTAGTTGTTTAGGTTTGTTTGTTTGTCTGCTCCGTAAGCTTGGAAGACAAAAGAAAACATGATGTTGTGGGCCTTGTTAGAGATGAAAATGAATTTATTAAAATTAAAATAGTCTTGATGGGATTGGATCTTAGGATCAAAGAGTCACTAGCCATTGAATTGGGTGGAAATAACAATTCCATTTTCACTCTTTAGTGAATGAAGAACCTTTGGCTAGTCCCACATTGGACAAACCAAGGATGAGTGCTCTCTTTATTACCACAAAATTGGCAACTAAGGGAGGGCCCTTAGGGTTTAGATGCTTTTGTGGTAGGGGGAGGACTAAGGCAATGGGCTAGTGGATTGATGCATGCTTATCACACATGTGCGGTGTTTCGCACCGAAGCACGCACGCGGGTCGCGGGCTTGCGGAGCTTGCGCGTGCTCAGCGTGAGCCAGCGAGTGCCTGGCGTGAGCCAACGAGTGCCCCATCAATTCTTAATTAATTACCATTTAATTCACGCTCACGTTTTTCACCTATAAAAGAAATTGAAATTTTCATTTGCAAATCACCCCAGTAGCAACCACTGTCCTGTCTACTTTTCCCCTCTTCTCGCTTTGATGTGCGCATTTGAGTGTTTAATTTCTTTACCTTCTTCTTCTATTATATTCGTTGTTAAGTTCATAGAGGGTCAACAAAGTTGTGCTAACTGAGTTGATAGTGGGCAGTTCTATCCTGGACATGATTTATCATTAGGGGTATAGCATCACTCATTATTGAGGCGTACCCGACAAATATCGTGTTAAGGACAATTTGCTGAGCAGGTGGCTCTGCCCAATTGTGTGCTTCAAATTATCAGAGTGGTTAAATTTTTTTTAACGTTAACACAATTCAAGTTTTTGCTTAGTTTATTTTCCTTGTTACAGATTTGCTACAACATTCTTAACACGATATTTGATAATTCGTTAATTCTTCTGTATCAATGGCGAAGACTGATGTTGACATACCTCAGAAATTTTCTGGAAAGGACTTCAAAAGATGGCAATCAAAAATGCTATTTTTTCTGAGTTTCCATATGCTTGATGAATTGGTTTTGAAGCCGTTTGACGAAACCTTGAATGAACCTGAAAACAAAAGAGAATTAGATAGTTGGAAGAGACAAAATTATATGGCTAAAAATCATATACTGAACTGCCTAGAAGATGCTCTATATGATTTTTACAATGCAAAAGAAAATTTTAATGCATTTTAATTTATGGACTGCATTAGAAGCTAAATATGAAGCAGAAACAGCGGGAAGTAAGAAGTTTTAGTTGCACGATTTTTGGAATATAAAATGGTGAATGATAAATCTGTGGTAGATCAGTTTCTGGAACTTCAACAAATTATTAATGAAATTATTGCTGAAGGAATGGTGATTGACGAAACTTTCAAGTTTCGACGGTGATTGAGAAATTACCTAATTCTTGGGCTGAGTACAAGAGAAGACTAAGACATAAAACTGGTGAAATTAGCATGGTGAAACTGCGTAAGAAGATTCAAGTTGAAGAACTGCTGTGCTCAAAAGACAAAAATGTATCTTCTGCAAGGGACATGTCCAACAAAGCCTATGACAGCGAACACAAATCTTCTGCAAGCTTGGATCACAACAAACGGAAGCCTGGTCTGCAAAGAAAGGTACTTTTCAAAAACCAAAATCTGGCATTGGTAAAATTAAAGGAGCATGTTATGTTGTGGTATTTCTGGACATTTGGCAATATACTGTAGAAAACGTAAGGATGCTAATTTTAATAAGCCAAATGCAAAT